>VDFB02064098.1:0-77595 GCA_007258455.2 Sequoia sempervirens
TAGATGGGTTTAAAAGTAGGTCTTAACCCAATTTTTTAAATTCCTAGAGTTTCCCTCTCCACCTTAATGATTTCCTTAATTCTTGGTGTTTAGGCTCTCCCATCAAACACCTTATTATTTGTGAAATTTGGAACCAAATTACCTGTCTTGTTTCTTAGCAATCTTAGAAGGAAATGAATACCAAGATCTTTAGGGATGAATGAAGAAACAACAAGACTATCTTCTAGATCATCAAAAAAACATTCATGATAACATCAATTATCTGACTTATAAAACCTTTAAGAAAACTATGGAATATCCCATGGTCTAAATAATCTCAATTGGGCTAATATTTTTGCTACATAGATGACCAAATGAACCTCTCCTTTCAAAGGGTGGGCTAATCTCAACTTCAATGGTTTCTTTAATAAGGGAAACTTTGGAAAATGCAACTATGAGTGACATAATAAGAGATGATCAAGGGAACCTTATCAAAAGATATGCTTGGGCCATTGGAATTGATTCCAATAATGTTGTTGAGGCTATGGTAGCTCAATGGTGGATCAAGAGGATTTTTTTTCTTGTGTTTCTTGAGGTGGAGATCAAAGGTGACTCTCAATTAATTATGAATCTTCTTCAAAATGATAAGACCCCTTCATACAATATTTGAAGAATCATTGAGAACTGCAAAAAGGACCTTTGTGGCTTTCATAAGGTCAAAATTTGCCACATCTTCAAGGAAGGTAATGGAACAACATAATTGATTTTCAATCTAGGCCTAAAAAGAAAATAGTGGAATTACTAGAATTTGAATTCACATATATTGGGAACCCTCCAACATATTCTCGCCTAAGATATACTTGATTGTTACTCACATTCATTGATATGATTACTTTCTTTATGGTTGGGAGTGGGGGTATGGTGGATGTTTCCTATGGTTTGGGAAATTTGTGCTTATCTTTCTTAAGGACTTTGATGTGGCTTGTTATCACCATTTCTTTGGGGAAAGATATCTACATTGATTGTAATAATTATATCCCTAAGGTTCTCATGAGGGATTACATCACTTTGATTAACACCCACTTAACTTGTAATTATTATATGGATTGCAAATAAATTTTGGATTTAGGGGTTCATTGTGATTCCTTTAATCTTAATTATAGTTGGAATCTCATGTCTAAGATCATTTTTCCTATCTACACCCCACTCATATAGATTTCACTTCTTTCTTTTAAGGAGGGTCCTTTCCCCTTACAAACATTAGTGATACTATTATGAATTTATAGTACAAGATGATGGAGGATTCAAATTGTGATAGGATAAGTATAATTTTTAGGGGGTATTCTATTAGAAGAAGAAACCTTTTTTTTCTATTTCTCCTTCTATCCAAACTTCAAAAAGAGTATTAGCAAGTTCAAAAATGTTTCAAAGATCTTTTTGTTTTTGTTTCCCTATATTTTTTATCAGCTCCTTTGGCTCTTTTGTGTTTCATTTGGATGTATGTGAATGTTACTATGGGTAACTCAAGACCTCATATGAAACTTATTTCATATGATGCTCTTAAGTAAAATATCAAGTTTTGGGAGCTCTTTGAGAGAGACATATTACACTCTTCTTCTAGACCATGTGAGGCTATAATGATAAACTTTCTTATAAATTTTTGAACGCCTAGTCTCAAGGGGTTGTTACAATCGGTGGCATGAATTTTAAGGTTTCCAATGAGTTGATTGCTAAAGCCACAAGCATAGCCTATGATGGAATGAAAGTCAAGAAAAATAGAAATCATGACTGCAAAATGTTTATTGTTTTTTTTTTAGAGGTAAAGAGAAAATTGTCCACTTCTAAAATGGTTACAATCATGAGAATCTTCCAACTCCTTGGTGAGTCTTCATTGTATGAAATTTCACTCTTGAAGGCCGGTTTAGAACTACACATGGTTATTATTTTTTTATTCTTAATAATCTATGCCATAGTAAGAGAATGTACATTATTTTCTTTATGTTTTCCTCCCTTGAAGCCTACATTCTCAAAGGAGCTTACTCCCCTCTACACCAATGCCTCATCATGGCCCTTTATAAATACTTATTCTCTATGACACCATGTTCAATCCCCAAGGTTAAGAGTGGTGTTCAAATCAAGCTTATTAAGGGAAATGCCATTGGGTCCCTCTCTACTTCTATTAACCATCGACCTTCTCTGATGGAAAGGTGGGTTAGGGTCCTAAGTTTAAGGGCCCTATTGTGATTCATACTCTCTATCTCAAGTTGTTAGAGCCCTCGTTTCCCAAGAAAAGAAAGGTGGCACCCAAAATGTGTATGAGAAATAGTAGGGTAAATGTGTGAAAAAGGCTAAAACCCTAATCCTAATGAGAGAGAAGCTATTGATATTTATGATGTGGAGGGGATGGATAATGTGGCTATTGAGTTTACTTCTTTCAATTCTAAAGGCTATGGTGGGTGCAAGCCTACTAGACTTTCCAAAGCCCTCACTGCTATGAACCCTAACACTACTAAAGGTAAATAGTTTCAAGAGTTGCATGATGAGGATGAGTTGAATGAAGATGATTTTCTCCATTAAACTAAGGAGGGTTCAGAGGATGATGACTCAGAGCAAGACTCTATTGATATGTAGGGAAATGATATTAATGAGGAATAGGTTGAAGATGATGACTATATTGAGGTTTGCATGTGTTATGACTATAATATTGAGATGTCCATAAAGGTGAAATTTTTTTCTAACCTTTGCTCTCTTCGCCCCATGCAAAATACAAATGATAGGGAGTTAATTGGCCCTCTTTCCATTCCTACCCTTAACACCAATGACAAAGACAATAAGACTATAAATAAGTTGTAGTCTAGGGTTTTTGAGCTAGAAAATATTGTCTCAAACAATTATAATGATAGAATTGTATATCTATAAAATTCCTTACCTAAGATTATTATGCTTACTCAGAGCATTATGCATAATCATGTAATGAGTATTATCTCCAATGATTTGAAGATCAACAAACAAAAGAAGAAAAGAGCTAAAGAAGATAAGGAGGAGAAGATCTAGGATAAGAAAGTTGATGAACATAAATATTTGGAGGATTGAGAAATATCCCTTGATGCCCTCCTAGATAATTGGAACCTGATCTATTAGCTTGGTTTATGTGCTTGGTCTAGTCTCATCCTCATTCTATTTTTGTTATGATGTTTTGTTGGGGCTGCATACCTTTTTTTGTTTGGTTAGGCTTGTGTGCCCTCTTTTTTTGTCTTTTTCTTTTTTAATGTTTTAAAATCTTTGGATCAAGGCCCTTTTCCTTGCTTTTTCAATCAAAAACATAATAGGACGACTAATATTTATTGTATCCATGATGATTTTTAACAACACACTTTTTAATTTAGATGACAATATTATATTGAGGTTGAATACTTCTATTAATTGAAATTTTATCTTTACTTGCCTATTAACTTAAAATATAGTTATTAACAACATCTTTATTATCTACTAATGTGTTAGCTTTTTCAACTTGTAATTGATCTTGTAAGCTATTTATTCACTGCTACAACATCTTGTATTGATTGTAAATCTATATAAATAAAGGTTTGTATTGACACCAATATTCACTTATTACTTTTCTTTATATTTTCTGATACCATTAATTTCCTAGGATAACATGTCATTCATGTATAATATGGACCTAATTATGAAGATTATAGAAACCTATGATTTTTGTTCCATTAATAATGCTTTTCAATAGTAGAATTTATAATATCTTATTGATTTTGTTGTCAGATGGAAATGCATTGGTTTCTCATATAACTCAAATATGTTGTATTTTCTATATAATTCTACATAAATATACTAAACCTCTCAATATTCTTAGAGATGTGTGCATAATTTAAATGGCACGTGAAAATAATGCATCCCATTAGTTTAACCTACTTAGAAATAAATTAAAATTTCTTCCTATCATGATTTACATATTATGATAGCAAAAAATGGCTAATAGACATAAATAGAAAGTAAAAATGTCAATATTTCCCTCTATCGATTTATATGGTCTAAGCCATAGATGTCATTGTTGTAGATATATTAGGGTTTGTGTCCAATATTCCAATCATAATAGTGTGACCCATAAATATGAACCAAAGGTATTATGCATTTGAACATTATAATTTGTATTAATTTTATAAATTTAAATATTATTATTAACTTTTTAAAATGACTTATTTTTTAATATTTTAAGTAAGTCATGAAAACATCTTCTAATTTTTAAAAATCCTCATAAATGTTTTACTTTCCCCTAAGAAGGTTTTCCTAGAAACTTAAAAGTAATTATACTCAAACATACTTTATTAAAATAAACTTTATCAAATTCCTCAAGTTTCTTGAGGATGGAAGTGATGGTCTACCATATTTGAAAGAATGAATGCTCATTTTTGTTAGCTATGAGTGCTAGGGTGGGGGATTTTCCACTGTCATCCCAAAATATCTAAACTCTATCTTATGCAAATTTTTCAAAGTATATTTAATTTAAATATGAAATAACTTCAAGTATATAATTCATATTGATCATAATTTACAAACATTTTGTAGGATTATTAAGAGATGGAATATTTTAAGATTTTCTCAGTGTTAAATATCACAAAATTCAAGGAATCTCAAATCGGGACCAAACAAGGATAAAATGAATGAGATTATTAATTTGTAAGAATATTATATATCTAATGGTCAATATTAAGTTCATTTCATAATGTTTACTTAGTGTGTGTTAACATAAAATTTTAAATGTCTTGCAATTCAAACAACATTGATCTAAAATAGCTTGACCATTTTTATTAAGGAATAAATCATATAGATATAAAAAGTATAGGATTTATACTCATAGTAAAGAAATGAAATAAATAGTAAATTAAGAATGAGTAAGCATAATTTTGTGCATGAGAAATTTTTTTTTTTTTATATGTAGATAGAATCATGTGGAAAGCTGTACTCAACTAAAGATGTGTGTAAGTTTGGATGAAATCTTTAACACAAACTTTGAATTTGATACTTACTTTAATATCTATTTTTAGTTACTCAAATAAGTCCTTCCCTATTATTTATTGATTAATGTCTCTTACAAGAACAAGGTCTACTTGCCTAAAGTATCAAACATCAAGAATCACCTTTGTATTTTTATTTTTATTTTGGTATGAAATAGCCATTCTATAGTCTTTATTATCAGTAATATTGTATCATTTTATTTATTTATTATACAACTCAATTTCTTAATTTATTTTATCTAAGTAATTCCATTAAAAACTAGGCCATAATTTACCCTATACTTATAAGTTAAATGTGGTACCTTTTATTCTAGATGAGAAGAAAAATGAATGCACATATGCAAAGAAGTATCCCTATGATATGAAAAATTACAATATTAGATAGTATGGATAGAAGTAGAAATGTGTCTAATTACTTATAGGTTTAAGTGACTCAATGATAGATAATTCCATGTAAAAATAATCTTAACATTTTTTGAAAGAATTTTGTAAACAATGCATGGTCTTTATTTCCTTGACCTCCACCTTGTATAGCTTGGAAATACATGAGTGTGAATGTGAAATGGAAGGAAATGGAACAAAATGGACATAGGTTAGGGAAAATTATTTATGGACATAACTTTCATGTAGATATTAAATTTTAGGTCCCCAAAGTTTTGCAAGTGGTACAGATAATTTGTTTAAGCTCATGGGAAATATGAGTGCATAGATTTTAGGATAATATTTCATGCTAGACCATGTGGACTATTGTAGGGGATTTGTGAGTATTACAAGCAAGCATGCCTAGTGGTTGATGAAGATCAACCATGAAAAGGATAACAATAAAGTGGGGATATGCTCAATGTTTGATTGTACAAGTTGTGAATATGTTAGATTGTTTAATTTGTTAAATATTATGACTAGATTCAAATGAGTAGAGTTCTACAAACTACTTGAATATTATACCAAAATACATGAGATTTATACGGAGATAATGAGTGTTAGGACAATGCACATGGCATAAGAAAATAACCATGGGATGATTATAAGAATTTCATTTTTAAAAAATAAATCACATCTTATATGGCTAATTATATTATTTTATTCATAATAAAATTATGGATTGCACATGTAAAATTAGTGAATGTTTAAAACAAGAGAGAATGTGCTAAGACATTTATAATATAAACTTTGCACTTCTTCTATAAATAGATATTCTAAACCATCAACAACTTCCTTTTATCCTTCTCCTCCACATTGCTTTGATACTATGTAGGCTTACGAATCAAATGCAAAGGAAATATTTGCAAAATAAAATGGGAAAGGAATTAGAAAACAATAAAATATTCAATGAAACTCATACTCTATTCATACAAAATGTGATACAATATTCATATTAATCAATATGAAATGATCAAAGACATTTGATTTTCAGAATATAATTTTGTTTAAATTATATTATGTAATAACTTTTATTCTCAATATTTTGGATCACATATACCATCATCCATCATCAAATAAAGATCTAAATAATTGAATATGACAATAAAAATAACTTTTAAAATTGATATATTAAGCTTTAAAATTTATTATGTTCTAAAAAAGCTAAAGCAATACAACAGTTGTGTGGCTAGATAATATTTATGTGATGATAACTTTTAAGACCACTTCTATGAGGTACCCTAAAATTTTATTTTATTTTATCAATAAATCCTTTTGTCAGTTTTTATCATTTTCCACTACGACGACTGGCGTCAATTGGCTGCGTCTATGTGAACCCTTTCCCACTCAACACAAGAGGGAAAACATTGTCCACAACTTAACTTTTTTCGCCGACGGCCATTGAATTTAATGGCCTCTTGAAAGTGACGCTGCTCTATCAAGGGACTTTCCACCTGAGAAATTCCTTTGGAAACAAAAATATCAACGGCAGAGGAACTTTTTAAATGGGAAAATTATGCTTAAGCCTGTATTTTGCAGTTACTGTGTTTATTCAACTGAAGAGTAATGGTGCTGCAGTCGAGGCGGGAGATACTCTTTCGTTGGGTGCCTCGCTTACTGGAAATCACAAAATCATTTCAAAAAATGGCACCTTTGAATTGGGATTCTTCAGCCCAAATGGAAGCAATAACTGGTATATTGGCATCTGGTTTGCCAAAATACCAGAGAAGACGTATGTTTCGGTGGCCAACAAGGAGACTCCCGCCAGAAACCAATCTGGCGTTTTGAAGCTGTCAAGACAATGTAATCTGGAACTGTTTGATGCAGAGGGCGCATCTATCTTGTCAGTCAACACAACAAACAAGGCCTCCCGGGCTGTGATATTGGATTCTGGTAATTTTTTAATGATGGGCGATGACAATAAATCTGAAATTATTTGGCAGAGTTTCGACAGTCCCGTAGATACTTTGTTACCAGGGATGAGGTTCGGTGGACAGCAAAAGCTAGTCTCTTGGAAAAGCTCGTTCGATCCTGCTCCTGGGCTTTTTTCCTTCGGCATGGATCCGTCTGGGACCAACCAATTCGTGCTGACATGGAACAATTCTGTACAGTATTGGGGGACCGAAACTTGGGACGGCAAAACTTTCAGCGGAAGTCAAAAAGAGGACAGAAGATTCTATATGACCGTGGAAATTACTCTCTGGTTTGTATTTCAGTTATACATGGATGCCTGAAACGACCGTGTTATCACGTATCCTCCTAACCATGTTCGGAGGAGTGCAAACAAAAGTTTGTCTTGGTGACAGTATATGGAGGACATACTGGTCTCGGCCCGTAGATGCATGCGCCATATATGGTCTCTGCGGTGCTTACGGAAGCTGCAATTCCAACAATCTTAAGTTCTGTAGTTGTCTGGAAGGCTTCACGCCCACAGACATTGACGCCTGTGATCCGGAAAACTGGGGGTCCAGTGGCTGTGTTCGACAGAGCCCGTTAAACTGCGATGCCAAAACAGGCAGCACCGACAGATTCGTGGACCATAGTGTAACATTGCCTGATGATTATGCTTCCTCATACCCTGCAGTAACAAAGAAAGATTGCCAGAAACTCTGCCTCTACAATTGCTCGTGCACTGCCTTTACTTTCAGTCCACCTTCAGGGCCATGCCAAATCTGGTTCGGAGATTTGCTAAACATGCGCAACTCTCCTCAGTCAGAAAGCAATTCAAATGTCTTCATCCGAGTAGGTGTGAAAATTCTATTGCAGTTACTGATTATTAATCTCCTATATAATACATAGATTATTTGACTCTGGAAAATTAATTCTCAGCAAATATCAAAAAATAACACAACTGCAACTTCACTAATAAAACTCACAGAAATAGATAAGAAAACATTCACAATAATGAACACAATATTTTTGGACAAATTGTCCGTGGAAACTCAAGGGAAACCACTACCGCAGTATGAGGAATTATATTAAACTTCAAGAAATTAAGGAATACAAAACCGCTATTCCCCATCGGCAGCCCGCAATAATTCTCCTCGAAATTTTCCCTCACTTTCTCCCCATCGAAATTCCAATACCGCTATCCCCAACGCTATCATCATAACACCGCAAGACTATTACTCACCGCAAATCTACTTGCTATCACTGCAAGTCTTTCTTCTTTTCTAGTGTATTCTCCAAATGCCCATTGATCCTCTTTTATACTTTTCTCATTGGAAAACCAATGGCCATGATTTAATCTCAATCAATGGCTAAGATTAAATAGACTCTAACATCCCTAACTAACTGGATTCTAGAAGTCTCTAGAGGAAACAATTATTTAATTACATAATTATCTAGACAACTCATCCCTTTCTAGAAGTCTCTAGAAAATAATTAAATAATTAAATAAACACGTCTTGGGAATGGAGACACCTGTCCAAGCTACATAAATTAACACCTCTTAGCGAGGAAGGTGTTATGCATGACACCCAACCTATCTCCGAAGAAGATGAATTTCTCCTTCCCCAATGCCTTAGTCAAAATGTCTGCTAATTATTGATCTGTAGGTATATACTGTAGCTGAAAAATCCCCCACTGTAAACAATCCCTGATGAAGTGATATATGATGTCTATATGTTTAGAACTATCATGAAACACCTGATTCTCAGACAATTTGATGCAACTCTAATTGCCACAGTGTATCACCATAGTCTCAACCCTCTAACCAAACAAGGCCACTAGCAACTCAAGCCATATCGCCTCACACGCTGCTGCTAGTTAAGCAGGACTCCGCCTCGGCAGAACTCCAAAGCCACAGACTGCCTCAAGTATACTCAAGAGACAACTCCCCCGATCCCAAGCTAAACAACACCCCGGGTGCTTTTTCATTCACAGAAATCGCCTCGCCTAATCAAGGCTTCCAAGAGTAGCCTATCAACCCGATACCATCACCTCGAAAGACATTTGATCCCATAATTGACAGGCCATTACAAATAACAACACATGCTTTGTCACAGCCCAAGGAATGCACTCTTCACTCCACCATGAACTGACCAGAGTTTACTACAAGTGATATCTCAATTGACCAAGGACCCAATTAACGACAAATTTCAACCCATCTCGACCATGAATATCTACAAAGAACAAGAAATGAGAACTCACCTCAAATCCACCAAGTAGTGTGAGGTTAGCATCCGCCACTCTGCCACAAAGCTCCATTCCCCGCAGTATCGGTCACGCGCCATACCACGCCTCGGGAGCTCCTCGCTGAGTCCATACAAAGTCGTCTTTAAATTCACATCAGCAGGCTTTACCGTAGCTACAAAGCTCCTCCTCGTTGTTCTATGTATACCTCCTCTTTCACTCACCATTAAGAAACGCCGCCTTTGACATCCATCCATGGACGGGCGCATCCCATCCGCATCGCAAGTGAGATCAATGCACTGGAGGAAGTATACCGCCACCGGAGTAAATGTCTCTAATAGTCTATTCCTCCTTCCTGAGAGAACTCTACAAACCTTGCCTTATATTTCGAAGGCAAATTATCTACAATTCATGCTTGATCTTATAGATCCAGCGTGATCCAACTACTGCCCTATCTGTTGGTCTAGGCACAACCTCCCACACATTGTTCTGCACTATTGAGGTATACTCCTCAACCATTGCATCTTGCCACACTTGTTGCTGTGCAGCCTCCTGATAGCTAGAAGGTTCACTATCTACCAACTGACTAACTAATGCCATATAGTCATCATACCTGGCTGGTTGTCTCCGCTGTCTACTACTCATCCTAGGAGCTCCTACAAACTCCTGAGTATTACTTTGTGACTGCTGGTTCTTGCTACCAACTGTAGAGGATGAAGTATCAACCCACACCATGCATCTTCGATTTGTTGCATCCGCTCCATACCTACAAATTCTCAACACCCAGCCTATGCTTGTACTTAGTAATCGCGACTCGAAGCCAGTCTTGATCTAGTTGAACGACCTTGGAGCTTCCACTAGTTGCTCACTCTGATCATCTGCTGGCAAATCTCTGGACCTCCTGAATGCCTTGTCCTCCATGAACTTGACATCACGCCTAACTATAGTCCTCCTGGTCCCTGGAATAAATATCTGATATGCCTTTGAGGTTTCACTGTACCCCACAAAGTACCCTCTCTCTGCAGTCTGATCTAACTTGGAACGTGTCGCACCTAGAATGTGACAATATGCCAAACTCCCAAATATCCTGAAGTGGCTGACATCTGGCTTCTTCCCTGAGAATGCCTCCTCTGGTGTCATCTTGCCCAATACCTTATGTGGAACCCCTGCTCGGATATACATTGTTGTACCATGCCTCTCGCTTCATGGGTAATCGGTATATCCTCGGTCATAAAGATAGCTCATTCGATATAGACCCTATTCTTTCCTCAAGAACCCCATTGGCTGTAAGGAACAGCCCACTTCTCTCTTGATTCTTTCCCGGTACAACTCTGAACTTCTTTCCGCTTGTACTGGCCCATTGTCTCAAAATTAAAGAACCTTTTATCTCCTCCTCACAATTCTCCACAAGAGCTTTGAACTCTTGGAAGCGACCGGAAACCTCTATCCTTGGTCTTCATAGCATATCCGTGTCTTCCTCGAGAATCATCAATAAAAGTAACAAAGTACTCATATCCTCCGAGAGACTTCGTCGACATTGGTCCACATATGTCTGAATGTACTAGATCAAGAACACCCTTGGATCTAGTGTCACTCCTTGGAAAAGTTGTTTTCGCAAACTTCCCCAACACACATCCCTACATACATCATCATGCCTCTATGCTCACCCTCTCGAACACTACACCGCCTCAATGGCAATTTAAGTGCTCCATGATGTATATGGCCCATCCCTCCTATGCCATAGCTCCTTGATCTCTAGAATTGTTGGCGCCATCGCCTTGCGAGTATCAAACTGAACCTATAAAGCCTACTTCCCAACTCCAATAGCCGGGTGATTTCCAATCCTTGTGCTTGATTAACACACTTGCCCCTCTAAAGAGTACATTGTAACCTTTATCTTGAAGGACAGATATGGAAATCAAATTCATACCCAAGCCTGGCACATGCAACACATCATGAATGGGAATCCGCTTACCATTCTCCCTCTGAAATAGAACAGTCCCTTTCCCAACTGGATTGAGTTTGGATATGTTCCCCATAGAAATCTGCATTTTGATGTCCTCCTCCTTATAGCTAGAGAAGTACCTTCTAACCCCACATATGAAATGACTTCCACCATCTATATACCCAAACACTGTGAGGTTGAGCTACAAAGCAGTGAGAGCAAACTCATCCTCCATTCTACTAGAGAGCTCATCTGCACTTGCTGAAGCTGCTGTCTGCTTCTTGCCTTTCTTCCTTTGCGGGCAATCGCTGACATAGTGGCCAAACTCGTGACAGCCATAGCACTTGACTTTAGATAGGTCCTTCTTCTTCTTCTCACCTTGTGGATTTGATTCTTTACTAGACCCCTTCTTTGCTTTCCCTTTTCCTGCAAGGGCAACGTTCTCCTGTTCTGCCTCACTTTGTTGACTCTTGCTGCTGGTACCACTGACAAGACTTAGTCTAAGCTCCTCTTGAGTGAAGTCACTCCAAATTCGATCCCAACTCGGCAAGGTGTCTCATCCATTAATAACTTGAACAAAGACATCCCACTGCTTAGTAAACCCATTTAGGGCTATCCGCACTAGCTCGTCATCACCTAGATTATCTCCAACAGCAGCCAACTCATCCTTGACAAGTCTGAGTCTAGTGAGGTAACTTGTCACATCCTCTCCCTTGTTCATCTGAGTATTCCTCAACTTTTCTCTGAGAGTCAGCTTCCGGTTAGTGGTAGTATTCTGGTACAGATTCAAAATGGTATCCCACATCTTCTTCGCTATATCTAACTCTGCGACATGTGGAACAATATGATCCTTGACACCATCAAGAATCAGCCTCCTCGCCTTGGCATCTTCCTTCTTATATGCTAAGAGTTGTGCTGGATCTGTAGGTACAGGTACAACATTGGTCACATATTCCTTGATCCCATTCTCTTCCAGCAACAAAGAAATTCTGGCTTTCCAGACACCAAAATTTGAGGCTCCATCCAATCTGTCCTGATCTCTTAAACCTGTTGAGGCCATCTCAAAAAGATAAAAGAAAACAAATAATAATAATTTGAAGAGGAAGAACTAGGGTTTGATAAACCCTCTTCTCACGAAGCTATTCACCGATTAGCTCCCATACCATGTGAAAATTCTATTGCAGTTATTGATTATTAATCTCCTATCTAATACATAGATTATTTGACTATGGAAAATTAATTCTCAGCAAATATCAAAAAATAACACAACTGCAACTTCACTAATAAAACTCACAGAAATAGATAAGAAAACATTCACAATAATGAACACAATATTTTTGGACAAATTGTCTGTGGAAAAACCCCGAAGGGAAAACCACTACTGCAGATGAGGAATTATATTAAACTTCAGCAAATTAAGGAATACAAAACTGCTTTGCCTTCTTTACCTGGTGAGTCTTAATAATCTTCCGTAAATTCTTCCTCAATTTCTCCCCACAAATTCCAATACCGCTATCCCTAACGCTTATCATCAAGGCCTTTAACACCGCAAGACTATTTGTTTCATCAGAAATCTACTTGCTATCACCGTAAGTCTTTCAACTCTATAATTTTGTGTGTTCTTCAAATGCCCATTGATCCCCTTTTATACTTTTCTCATTGGAAAACCAATAGCCATGATTTAATCTCAATCAATGGCTAAGATTAAATAGACTCTAACAACCATAACTAACTGGATTCTAGAAGTCTCTAGAGAAACAATTATTTAATTACATAATTATCTAGGACAACCTGCCTCTTCTCGAAGTCTCTAGGAAATTAATTAAATAATTAAATAAACACGCTCGGGAATGGAATACAATTCGCCCAAGCTGCACATAAATTAACGAGGGTTCCTTCCGAACTTCCTTAACGAAATGTAAACTACTAAGTATTGTGGGCACAAGTGTTTGTGTTGTTGGTGTTTCACCATTAAGTTCCTCCTCAACCCAACCTTTCTTAGAATGTTTAGTTACAAGGAGTTGAAGATTGCAACTAGAAATTCCAGGTCTAAGTTGGGACGCGGTGGATTCAGCTCAGTGTTTAAAGGATCTCTAGCAAACGGTACGCTTGTGGCTGTAAAGAAAATGAAGGGTTCGCGACAAGATGAGAAGCAATTCCGAGCGGAAATTAGTTCTCTTGGAAACATACAACATGTGAATTTGGTGAGACTTCGAGGTTTTGTGCAGAAGGATCGAGACAGTTACTGGTTTATGATTACGTGGCCAACGGCTCTCTGAGTTCCTTTCTGTTCACAAGTTTGTCCAAAAGTAAACAGCGGTTGCTCGAATGGAAGATCTGTTTTGAGATCACATTAGGTACTGCAAGAGGGTTACTTTATCTCCACGAAGAATGCAGAGATTGCATCATTGACGGCGATGTCAAGCCCGAAAACATTCTGTTGGACAATAATTTGTCACTGAAGTTAGCAGATTTCAGGTTGGCAAAGCTTGTGGGTAGAGATGTGAGCCGCGTGCTGACCACTATAAGAGGAATGAGAGGGTACTTGGCTCCGGAGTGGATATTTGGTCTTTCCATCTCTCCCAAGGTTGACGTCTACAGTTTTGGTATGACGCTCTTGGAAATCATTTCGGGGCGAAGAAATATCAACTTTAATGTGTAAGATTCAAGTTTGTTTTACTTTCCCACATGGGCTGCAACTCAAATTTACCAGGGGAACACGACTAATATTGTGGAAGGAGGAGTTGCGGAGGAGGAAAATATGGAAGAGGTGAGAAGAACATGTGTTCTAGCATTGTTATGCATTCAAGAGGACAAGGGGGTGAGGCCAAGCATAAGGCAAGTGGTACAGATGTTGGAAGGGAAGATGGAGCCTCGAACTCTGCAGGATCCGAGCTCTGCTCTCGCGAACAACGATGGAGACCAAAGCGACACTGACAACTATAGCAATGGAAATTAAAGTCACCTTTCTTTAGTGGTTTGCTAGTGTAATCTGTATTTTTATAATAAAGTCAGTAGTGATTTAGTGGTTTGTTAATGTTGTTCATACTAGCCTTTAGAATCTTTGAATGAATCTCACCCTTATTTAAGGTGGTTATATCTCCAATACTTTATACAAGGATATTGAACCTTTCTTTTATCTTAAATTAATATCTATTTTCTATTATAATTTAATATCTATTTTCTATTATACGATTTGTGTTATTTGAAGAATTTGTGAGAGCAAGTCTTATTTTTTCTCTAATACTAAATAAGAGAGTTTTGTGTGGAGAGGTATCTATTCAAAAATTGCACTATTTGGTAAGATCCACACCCAGATCATGATATTTGAATAGTTCCCTAGTTAGACTACCCTCCATCATTGTTGACTAATCTATATCAATCTCTATTACTCTCATTGTTTATATATGTTGAATGATATTTCCATTCATACATATGGTATGGAAAAAATGTTTGTTCTTTATTTAACAATTTTTTATTGAATTTTTAAGGCCAAATTTTTGTGTATCTACTACTTTTAAATTTGCATTAAGAATTAATTTTTTAAAGGAATCTTAAAAACAAATCTCTGATATTGAAGAGACTTGATCAAACCTTTTTATGCAAGAAAATAGTTCAAAGAAAAGTGGATGGTAAAGATGTAATACACAATTAGTTTTTTATGTGGACAATTATGCTAAAGTTCTTCATTTTCTATCCAATCAAAATATATAAGATTGTTTTGATTAGAATAAAAGGGGAAGGGCCTATACCCATTACAAATGGCCATAATGGCCAAGTGAGGGGCTCACGAGAAGTGACACACCTAGAAAGAAAAAACAAAAGAAACAACTAACAGACTAGTAAGAGAAACAACATCAACACAGAGAACAAAACTAGCAGGGGACCAAACCAGCTACTATCCACCTAAAAGCTTGAGACCACTAATGGCCTACCACTCCTTAGCCAAGAAGTGGAGTTTCTTTTCAAATGATAGGGGTCCCTTCAAAGTAGGTAGAGTCGCTTCAATACTGGGCAAAGCATAACTGCCCTCTTTCTTGCCATTTTTCTACAAGTGACTAGCATCAGTACCAACATGAGGCACCCTTTTTCCATGCCTATTCCTAATTTCCTACTAGAAAACCTAAATCCAGTAATAGTAGTATTCTTCACTATCCCCTTGTTGTAGTCAACAATCTCTTGGAGACATTTCAAAGTTTTGTCATGGTTGTTGTGATAGAGGAAATTTCCTCCTATAATTTCACTATGTCCTCCTTTGTGCCCACTAGAGCTCTAATCTCATTCACCTTAGTCTCCTAGGTAGTCCATTTTTCAAAAGACTTGGCAAGGGAGGAAAGCATATCCCAATGCCCTCTATCCTCAACCTTCCTCAGCCAAGACACATATTGTTTGATCACTTTGGTTTCCAATGCCCAGATTTTTTCCTTCATAGTAATAAGTTGAGCCAAAATACATTTCAGAATCTCATTCTAGATATTAACAATCATCAAAATATCATCCAGTTTATGTTGAAGAGGAAGACAAGAGGCACAAATATCATTACCCAAATTGGGTTCAACAAAGGTCCCCTCCAAATTGACACAAAGTTTAGGGGATCTTTGAGGGCTAGAAGGGTTAGTGGTAGGGGGATTTAGAAACATCAAACACCTCATCATGAATAGGGAAGTGCATGGGAGAGTTGCCAGGGGTGGCTTTCCAAGAATCATTTACCTCAAGCTCTGAAAATATGTAAGATTGTTTGAAGTGACAAGGTTAAGATATTTTAATCACTTTCTAAATAGGTGTATTAATCATGGAATTTAACATCTATTATTTAACATTTATATTTTTTTACATGTAGTTCTTGTACTATTGTCATTCGTGTTAAACCTAACAAAGCCTTTAGAGACTAGTAATTCTACGTTTTCCAGGTAGCATAGCGATTGTAAAAGAAAAATAGAGGCATTTAAGGTCAAAGGATTTTCAGATCTCATGCTAGCTTCTTTCTAAGAGATGTCACTTTACATTAGAAGACCTAGTTTTTTATCTATGCTATTTTTATTAGATGTTGTCAGTGATGAAGACTTCATATATTAATAAATTTCCACATTAATTTCAAGAAGGGATCTAATTTAGATAAAATTCAACATGAATTATTCTCCAAATAGTTTGAGATATTTTTTATTTGAGAGTTTTGGGAGGTTGTAATATGAGAACACATGAATTTAGGGCATGAGCTACACCTTTATGAGGATTACTAGGTAGCTTGATGGAGGTCTAATTGATTAATGAATGATTTTCAAAAAATATATTCTAAATAATATATGTTTTCATTTAGTTTTGAGTCATTGTGTTAGAATGTTTAGTTTTTCTTACAATAAACCTCAAAATGTGACTTTGAGAATATTAGGCTTACCTTTGTAATAATGTCACCATACTCACCTAGTGGTTTGTTAGTGTTTCTATCATTACCACCATTGTAATAAACCCACCTTAGTGACTTATTAGCTTGTTAATGTTGCTATTATAAAAATTTAGAATCTTGAACATGTGTCACACTTATTAAATTCTAGTGATATCTCTCAAATTGTATATAAAAAGATGAAATTATTTGAAATTGTTACTCCAATACCTAATAATATTGTATTATGTTATTTCTTAATTTTTTAATAGATGATGCATTCTAAAACAAAATAGAGCCAAATTATTTAAACTTAAATATTATTTAACATGCATATTTAATTATAATTATTATATTTATTTTGACAGCGAGTTATTTTATTGATATTTAAATTTAAATGACAATGCTATTGTAATAATAATTTCTTAACTATTTAATAGTATGTGGACTTGTGAAGAAATCATTTATTAAAAAGATAGTCTCTTGGAAAAATTCATTTGATCTTGCTCCTAGGATTTTTCCCTTATACATAGGTCCATCTGGGGCTAAACAATATGTGCTGACATGGAACAATTATGTATAGTATTGGAAGATTGAAACTTAGGATGGAAAATTTTTCAATTGAGTTCCAGAAATTACAAACACAAAAATATACAATCTCAACATTGAAAACAATAGCTCTACTTTGTATTTGATTTATACACCATTTCCTCACTTCAATGCAAGTGCATGTTTTGTTGTAAATAAGTTCAAATAATGAAAATAGTATGCATTTCAAAGAAATAATTGGAGCATTTTCTAGTTTGTTCCTAGAAATGCATGTTTACATAAAGTTTCTATGGTGCATACAAAACCTATGACTACAAAAATATTTAGTTGTGCAAGAATTTCTACAAAGCTTCACTTACTAGAAATCTGACAATAATCTGAAAGAACAACAAATTTGAATTGAGATTCTTTAGCTCAAATTGAAGCAACTATTTGCTAGCATCTAGTATGCCAAAATACCAAAGAATACATATGTTTTGGTGGCTAATAAGGAGACTTTTGATGTTTGAATTTTTCAAGTAACAAATATTCTTTTTAGTTTTTATTTACTTTTAAATATGTTTGTTTAATTGTTATGTCAAGAGATGTTATTCATTAGTATAAAAGTATTTCATCTATAAATGTGTTCAATTTCTTTTAAATAAATAACCAGCATATTATTATAAAACTAAAAATATATAATTCTTTTATGTATTACATTTGAATTAAGGAAAATACCTTTAATTAAATTAAATAAACCAAATCCTCCTTTCTTTATAATTTTAAACTAAAATAAAAAAGTCTTAAATAAATATATCAACTCTTTAAAAAGATTTATGTAGAAAATATGGAAATATACATTCTTAAACTGTCATTTTTTTAAAGATAGGCATGCAATTTTATATACAAAATCATATTATTAATATAGATATAAATCTATTTTAATTGTTTTAAATTGTTTTATTTACTTAAAAATTAATATTAGTATAAATATCTTAAATACAACTATAAAAAAAGTTCTGACTTGATTTATTTATTTAAGAAATCTTCTAGTTTAATTTAGAATTATTCTATTTTATTTACATTTATTATTTTATTTTTTGTTTTATTTAAAATTCTATTTTTATTTATTCAAATGTTGTTTTATTTATAAAAGAGTTACTTTATTTTGTTCTATTTTAAAAATATATATTTTAATTTATGTTATTGCTTATATTAATTTATTTTTTAAAAGAGAAGCTATTAATCTATTTTTTTTGTTTTTATTTAAAAAATAAATAAATATTAAATATTTACGTTATTTACGTTGTTTTTATTTCCCTCTCGACTGCCTCTGCTCCCTTGTCGCTTAACACCAATAACAGAGCTACTACTGCGATTTTTTGCTCGGCCCTATATTTCTTTAATCCTTTTTCCTGCTTTTCCAACAGATTTCAAACGACAGAGGGAGAAGGTAATAAAAGGGAGAAAAAGAGCCAGACTTGTAATCACTCACGGGCTTGGAAATCTTAAAAGAGTCCTTGTCCAGGAAACGTGTTTTTTATTTTCTCCAATTGAAAAGCCAACCTTTTTATAACGAAATACAGTGAAGTAAATTTAATGCTACAGATATGTGATGTTGGACATTTGAAAATAAAGTTAGTTGACAGTAGGGTCGCATCACATGTGGATTTAACTGAGCGTTTGGACCTTTGGGTTAAATCTATGTATTGTTCCTTATAGTAAGTTTTGGATGGTTTTATGTGAGAGTTTAATGGTTAAATTGAATTTTTTCATAGTTTTTTTTTTTACTTTTATTTTTTATTTGTATGTGGTTGATGTGATAGGAGGATTGGTAGGTGGTTGTCTTCTGTAAACAATCATATTCTTGTGTGAGCTGTTAAAATACTATAGTCCATTCTACAGATAAGGTTTATCATATCTGATTTTAAAATCTGATTTTTTAATCTTAAATATTTTATCACTTAAAAAAAATTAAATTGTTTGAGTATTGTATTATATTGTAAGTTTTTTGGTTTGTCTAGAAATTAAATTTATATAAAGAAATCATAGTTTACATTTATTAATAGAATTTCTTTATTTCAACATTACTTTAAATTGGATACTCTTTTTTTAACTATCTTATAACTTACTTGATAATATGAATCAAATAGGTTCTATGATTTATGCAGTTTTATTGTAATTGCTCAGAAAATTAGTGAATCAATCATCGGGCTTGATTGTACTTGGGGATGTCTCAATGATTGTCCATTGCCATATCAAGTATTAATGGTGTTTCTCAGTACCACCAAGTCTTTAATTTTCAATTATAGGCATCAAGCAAAGCCTTTTCTATAGGTACTAAAACCTTGGTTTGTCAATGGTAGAAATTATAGATTTCAATCCAAAACTACAAACAAGTTTAAAGGTTGTGAGGAGGAAGATCAAAACTATGAGCACAAACTAAAAATTAGATAAATTTGAGAACATTTCCAACATATCAACCATTAAAATTTGTTGAGTCCTCTCAGTCTTCTTATTTTCTAGGTTTCTCATTCTTACCATATATTGGCCACAATTATTAACTAAGATAGGTAGATTATCTTGATTATTATATTCATTAAACCCATTTTTTGTAGACGAGGAAATATTTTATTTACACATTTTATGAAGTTATCAAAGATCAAACATGAAACCTTCAACTTCACCAAAAACGTAGAGGAAAAAAATGATCCCTACATAACATATTTAGACTACTTAAATAAATTTAAGGTAAAAAATAAGCAAATTAACCTCAATATGAGAGTATATTCTATACAAGAACTTAAAATTATACTAAAAATGATAAAAATAGATAGATTCTCTTAGTTCTTTGTGTGATGTGAAGTATTATAACTTTAGATTTGAGTGAATAGAATTCTATAAAATAAACAAATATTGCAGGGAAATGAGTGTAATTTGTAGGTAGGAGTGAAATGCATGGGAGATAATGAGTGCTAGAATGTGCACAACATAAAAAAATAATTGCTACATGGGATGATTATAAGAAATCCATTTTAAAAAGTTAATTTGTATCTTATATTGGTAACTATATTATTTTATCCATAATCAAATATAAATTTCAAATGCAAAAATATTGAAAGTTTAATCTAAGAAAAAATGTGCTAAAATATTTACAATATAAACTTGCAATTCTTTTGAAAATAAAATATATATACCATGTCCAACTTCTTGTTATCCTTCTCCTCCTACCTTACTTTGATACCAATGTAGGGATTGGAATCAAATGCAAAGGAAATATTTACAAAATAAAATAGGTGATAAATTAGAAAATAAGAAATTATTCAATGGAACTCATATTCCATTTATAAAAAGTATGAAACAATATTCATATTCATCAATTTGAAGTAGTTAAAGACGTCAAATTTCAACAATATATAATATGTGTATCAATTTTTCTAGATTATACTATGTAATGATTTTTATCATCAATATTTTGGATCACACACGATCATCCATAATCAAGATGATGAGACAAAGATAGTAGAATGAATGAATTGTATACCTCAACAAACTAAATAAAGGTAGGGAATGAGGTGATGTGGAAACAAATATATTAATCTAAAACTATTCTTAAAATGATATCTTGGCATATTTTAGATAGATATATTTAAGATATCTATGGTAGTTTAAAAATATATTATTATATAATTCAAAATATCTTGTCCACATACAATGCAACAAGGATACAATTGTTAAAACTCCAAGTAAAAATATGAATTTAAAAATCTAATAATCATGAGAAGTGTGAGTGTTGAGTAAAGTTATCATCTTTACTGCGAAAAATTATAAAGAACTAAGTGGATAGCTTTTTATTATAGAAAAATGTACATTTAAATTTTAAGTTTAATCCCCAAACAATATGTGTTATTTGGATTCCAATATTTTACAAAATGATTTAATGAAAACAAGTAACTTAAATCCTATATTTTGATTTCAATAGAATCATATAAAAATAATTAACAATAAATCTTAAAAGGTATTACTCCTCCCTTTGTTTGTTAACAAAATATTTTAGAAACTAGTTGAACAAAGGCAAGGGAGCATAATCAAATCACTTACAATAAAAAATAAATATTTTAAGATATATGCAAATAAAAAATAAAATGAATTAAAATACTTATAAATTACAATGTAATCCTTCTTAATTTTTTAATTTAATTTAATTATTATTAATATTATTATTGAGCAATAAGGAAGGATTATTTAGATTAACTCCACACCAATGGAGGTCACAAGGGGGACCTCATCCACTTCAACAAATTCAACTTAGAACCACCTATTCAACTTTATTCAACTAAAAAGCCACAATGGTAGTCCAAGAGCCACCACTTCGAATTCTAACGTAAGAATGTCACTTTTGAGAATTCGAACATAGGTCTCCATCTTGAGAACCATATAACCTTACCATTTTAACACAACCCATTGACATAATTATTCTTAATTATATATAATTAAAAATTTGATAATGTTTCAAAATAATACATCAAAAAAATTAGAAAATTTAAAACAAATAAAAGAAAAAAAAATGGAAAAAGAAAACTAGAAAAATAATAAATTATTTTAATACTTGTAAACAAAATAAATAAATTTAGATTCAATATTATATTTAAAAATAAACATACTAGTAAACATTAAAAATCTTACACTCTAAGAGGCTTAAACGATACAATTCAAAATTGCAAATAGTTGTCTAGCTGGATAATATTCATGTGGCTGACAACTTTTATCTCAAATTCTCTCAAATACCACAAACAAATATCTATATACTGTCTTTTCAAATTTTATTATTTTCCACTAGACTAAAAACTTTTCACATCTTTGAAAATTGATTGATATCCACTGCTACGGAGCGTGTCTGCAGACCCTTTGACACGCAACAGGAGAGGCAAAATATTACCCGCAACTAAATTGTTTTGGCTTAAATGCAGTTAAGTTGCCATTAAATTTAATGGCCTCTTGGTTGTGATGTTTCTCTTTCAGGTGACTTTCCACCCTAGAAGTTCTCTTGGAAACGTATCAAATTTAATGGCGATGGACAAAAACAGGGCAAATTTATACTTGAGCCTGTTTTTTGCAGTTATTGTGTTTATTCAACTGAAGAGTAATGGTGCTGCCGTGGAGGCTGGAGATACTCTTTCGTTGGGCGCCTCACTTACTGGAAATCACACATTAATTTCAAAGAATGGCATCTTTGAATTGGGATTCTTTAGCCCAAATGGAAGCAATAACTGGTATATTGGCATCGTATGTAAATAATGAGAAGACGATGTTTGGTGGCCAACAGGAGACTCCGGAAGAAACCAATCTTGTCGAAAAAAAAAATAAGTCACTCAAAAGACCTCTATGCTAGGCAAAGAATGAAAACATGCACAAATTTAAGTGTTTCAACAAGGAGACAGACAAATTTGAGACAGAAATATTTGCACATTTTCATATTCTATTACTCAAAAATATTGCGGGCCATAAATCATATATATAAAGTATTCGTAGAAAAAGCTCTGCATAACTATATACCATGTAAACCGTATGCTTTCTCAACAAGAGGGTGCTTCTCAAGGTCACTCCGTGGATCACCGGGCTGCGACTCCAAGCAAGACTTCCATCAATTTCTTCTCAATAAGGCAGATGTTCTCGAACTTCACTGCTTCACAAGGGCTCCCCGAACATTCCTTCTCGCTCGCGGTTCTCAACAACTTTTCTTCGCTCGCCTCCCGTGAAAACTACTGCTCTCAAGGCAGAATAATCATTCAACTCTTACTTTTGGCTTTTCAGCCAATACACAAAAACTGGCGCTCAAAATTTGAACTTACCTACCAATAATAAATTGCTGCCAGAAAGTACTTACTGGACAGCAAGAAAGTCAAGCACGGCAGGGGGGAAAGAAATCCAAATTGATTTCTACTGACAGTGCATTTAATGCACCTGCCGTTGGTTGCTCAAGATTATAATTTCCAACACTCCCCCTTAATCTTGAGTCTTTCTGCTCTTCATCATTATTTGGAAACTTCCGGCGCAATGCTTCCGAAGCAACTTCCGGAGCAAAGTTTCCAGCGCAAAAGTTTCTGCTCTTCAATACTCTGCGAAACTTCCGGCGCATCGCCACAAAAGTTCCGGAGCACCAGCGCAAATTTTCCGGCGCAAACCTGTTCTTCAACACTATGCGAAACTTCCGGCGCATCGCCACAAAAGTTTCGGAGCACCGGCGCAAAGTTTCCGGCGCAAACCTGTTCTTCAACACTATGCGAAACTTCCGGCGCATCGCCACAAAAGTTCCGGAGCACCGGCGCAAAGTTTCCGGCGCAAACCTGTTTTCCTTTGATCTGCATTCTGGAACTGTCTGCTGAAGTTCCGGCGCACCTGCGCTTCTCTGTGTTTTCCAGAACTGAAGTTCTGGAGCATTCCTGCACACCTAGCCTATATCTTAGGCGCTCAAAAGGTTCTTTTGACAAAGCCTTTGTAAAAATATCTGAGAGCTGCTGCTCTGACCTGCAAAATTCCATTTTAATTTCATTATTCTCAACCAATTCTCTAATAAAATGATACCTGATTTCAATATGTTTGCTTCTTCCATGAAACACAGGATTTTTGGTCAAGGCAATTGATGAAACATTGTCACAGAAAATTACTGTTCCATCCTCTTGTTCTTCTCTCAAATCTGCTAAGATCCTTCTTAGCCACACAGCTTGGCATGCTGCTGCATTCGCTGCTATGTATTCTGCTTCTGCTGTGGATAAAGCAACAATCGGTTGTTTCTTGGAAGCCCATGAAACTGCTCCTGAACCCAAGTGAAAAACATACCCGGATGTGCTCTTTCTATCATCCACATTTCCTGCCCAATCACTGTCAGTGTACCCAACCAGCTGAAACTCATTAGAAACGGTATACATTATGCCATAGTTTTTTGTGCCATTGACATACCTGAGAATCCTTTTACCTGCTTGCCAGTGTGTGTCCTTAGGTTGCTCCATGAACCTAGAAATCAGGCTTACCGCATACATTAAATCTGGTCTTGTAGCTGTCAAGTACATGAGGCTTCCAACCATGCTCTTATAGAGAGTTGGGTTAACATTATTGCTGCTGTCCTCTTTACTCAACTTCAGACCTGTAGCTGTTGGGGTTGGGGCTGCTTTGCTGTCCAACATCCTAAATCTTTCCAAGATTTGTTTGGCATAACTTGATTGTGAAATAAAGATGCCATTATCCAATTGTTGGACCTCTATGCCTAGAAAATATCTTAAGAGTCCTAAATCTGTCATTTCAAACTCTCTTTTCATGGCATTTTTAAAATCAGCAATGAGGAAATCATCATCCCCAGTAAATACTAAATCATCTACATACAAGACAACAATTAAAACCTTACCATTTGCTGCCTTGATGTAAAGAGTGGGCTCACCATCGCTTTTGCTAAAGCCATTGCTCATCAAGTATGAGTCAATCCTGCTGTACCATGCCCGTGGAGCTTGTTTCAGCCCATAAAGAGCTTTCTTCAGCCTATATACCTTGTGTTCTTTACCTAGAACTTCATATCCAAAGGGCTGCTCCACATATACCTCTTCTTTTAAGACTCCATTGAGAAAGGCGGACTTCACATCCATTTGATAAACCTTCCACATGTGCTGGGCTGCAATTGCAATGACTGCCCGCACGGTCTCCATCCTTGCAACAGGGGAAAAAGTCTCATCATAATCTCTCCCAAACTGCTGTTTGTACCCCTTGACAACTAATCTTGCCTTATGCCTTTCTATTCTTCCTTCGGCATTACATTTGGTCTTGTAGACCCATTTGACACCAATAACTGATTTCCCTTTAGGTAAATCAGTGAGCTCCCATGTCTTATTTCTTTCTATTGCATCTATCTCCTCATCCATGGCTTCACACCATTTCTGTTCTTTTACAGCCTCCTCAAAATAAATAGGATCACTATGAGAAAATAATGCAAAATTTACACTCTCATTAAAAGCTTCATCATACCTTTCACCTTGGTAGATCTCCCTTAGACTCTTAGTCTTTCTTGGCACTAGGGAGGCGAGAGTGGGGTCTGAATTTCTGGAGCTGCTTGGCTGCTGGCCTGATGAAGAAGTCTGCTGCTGTAGGTTTCCGGAACAACTTTCCTGTTGAAAGTTTCCGGCGCATCTTCCTTGCTAGAAGTTTCCGAAGCATCTTTCCTGTTGAAAGTTTCCGGAGCATCTTCCCTGCTGGAAGTTTCCGGAGCATCTTCTCTGCTAAGAATTTCCGGAGCTATTGCTGCTATTTTCTGAACTGTCAACTTCCTGTAGGTTTCTAGCGCATCTGCGCTCTGCAGCTTCTTCATCCTTAAGGGGTATGGAGACAGAAATATCAGTATTGCTGTCAACTTTTCCATCCCATGACTCACTTTCTAGGAACTCCACGTCCCTACTGATGATTATCTTCTTGGTGACCGGATTATATAGCCGATAGGCTTTGGACTCTGTAGAGTAGCCCGTGAAAATACACTTTTCACCCTTGTCATCCAATTTCTGCCTATTTTCTTTAGGCACGTGTGCATAGGCTAAACACCCAAACACTTTCAAATGCTCAACTGACCATTTTTGTTTTGTCCATGCCTCTTGAGGGATTTTATCACGGACTGCCTTTGTTGGACTTCTATTTATCAGATAAACAGCTGTTGCTACAGCCTCTCCCCAATATCCAATAGGGAGTCCCTTTGCTTTCATCATGCTCCTTGCCATCTCCACAATGGTCCTGTTTTTTCTTTCAGCCACTCCATTTTGCTGCGGAGTATAACTGGCTGTGAGCTCCTTCTTGATGCCATTTTTCCTGCAGAAATTTACAAATTGATTGGAGGTATACTCCCCTCCACGATCTGACCTTAGGACCTTAATAAAGTGTCCACTCTCCTTTTCAGCCTGGGCCTTAAATAACAAAAACTTATCAAATGCTTCAGACTTATGCTGCAAAAAATAGACCCATGTCCTACGGCTGTAATCATCTATAAAGGTCATAAAAAATCTGCTTTTGCCAAAAGACAGATTTTGCATAGGGCCTACCAAGTCAGTATGCACCAACTCCAATGGTGCTCTAGCCCTTGTAGAGTTGCCTGAATTAAAAGGCTGCCTATGTTGCTTGCCCAAAATGCAAGCTTCACATCTAACATTAGGCTCTACGATTTTTGGCAAGCCATCTATCATATTTTTCTTGGACAAAAGACTCAAACCAGAGTAACCTAAGTGTCCATACCTGAGGTGCCATAGCTTGGAAATATCTTGAATGGCTGCTTTGAAGGCTGATTGCTGCAGACCTTTTGACTGTGCTGAGATTTGCATCTTGAGAGGAAACATTCGGTTCTGTGTCATTTGAACCGCTGCCATAACTCTTTTGCTTCCATCTTTATCATAGATGATGCATTCCCCTTTCTCCATCAGCACTCTATACCCATTTTGGACCATCTGTCCAATGCTCAAGAGGTTATGTTTCAATCCTGGGCATAGAAGACATCATATATTTGTCTTTCATCACCATGCTTGGTTTGTAGGCATACCATGCCTTTGCCCATAACTGGAACCATCTCATTGTTGCCCATTTTTATTTCAGACTTCACGCTGCTATCAATGGAGGCAAACAAGTCTTTGTTACCACTCATGTGGTTGCTGCAGCCGCTGTCCAAGTACCAAACTTCAGCGCTGCTCTGTTCTGCAAGGTTACAAGCAATGAAGACTTGTGACTGTCTTTCATTTCCAGCCACATTTGAGTCAGCAACATGTGCATTCTGACTCCCTTGGTCACGTTTTTGTCTGCAATCACTTGCATAGTGACCATACCTTTGACAGTTGTAGCACTGCACATTTCTTTTATCTTTTTTCTGATAAGAACTGCTGTTCTTTTTTCCTCCTTGAGAGCTGGTCGCCCCCTCATGACTGCTTGCTCGGGCTGAGCTTTCATCACCATCATTTCCACATCTAGAGTTTCCTCTACCACGTCTGGAACCTTTTCTACCTCTCCCCCTTCCTCTTGCATTCGACTGAGCATTGAAAGCTTGCTCTTGGGAGGAGGTTGCAGACCTATTTAGGCGCTGCTCATGGGTTTGCAAAGAGCCCATTAGCTCATCAACTGACAAAGTTGTGAGATCTTTTGCCTCTTCAATGGCAATCACCACCGGATCAAACTTTGTGGGAAGGCTTCTCAATATCTTCTCCACAATCTTCTGTTCTTCCAAGGTTTCACCACTTATCCTCAGCTGGTTAATCAAAGTGGCTGCCCTTGTGTGAAAATCTATAATGGACTCGCTGTCCTTCATCTGCATGGTCTCAAACTCTCTCCGTTGCAGCTGGAGTTTGACTGATCTAACTTTCTCAGATCCTTTACAAGTGGTTTGAAGTGTTTCCCACGCTTCTTTTGCATAGCTAGCTGCTGCTATTCGAGGAAAAATAGCCTCTGTCAAGGCTGCCTCAATCAGACTGAGGGCTTTTGCATCATTCTTCCGTGTCTCCTTCAGCTGGTTCTTTTGAGCATTGCTCAAAGCTGTAAATGCAGTCGGGTCAACAACATCTGTGAACCCATTTACAACAAGTTCCCATAAATCATTTGCAATAAAAATTGTTTTCATTTTCTTTGCCCAAACATCATAATTTCTACCATCAAAAATAGGGTGGCTGCTGCCAACTCCTATTGTCTCCTCCAGCCATTTTGCTAAAATGGGGGAAACTAAAAACTACCCAGATAAGATCTAAGGCTTTCACAAATACCCAGAAACCAAGATTCTGTTTCTTGCACGCCTAGGACAAATCTAAGGCTTTAAAACTGACTGCCCAGTAAACCTATGGGCTCTGATACCATGACAGAAAATAACTCAAAACTCCTATGCCAGGCAAAGAATGAAAAACATGCACAGCGGAAGTGTTTCAATAGAAGGAGACAGACAAAAGTGGAGACAGAAATATTTGCAACATTTTCAATATTCTATTTGCTCAAAAAAAATATTGCAGTCATAAACTGTTTACATATAAAGTATTCAGAGCAAAAGCTCTGTACAACTATACTACAGAAACTGTGCGTTTTCCAGCGCACTGGCGCTTCTGCGCTGCTGCTCCGTGTGGGATCACTTCCGGCGCACGGGCGCAAGACTCACTGACTCTCTTCTGCTGCGGCAGATGCTCCTGAACTTCACTGTTCAGTTGCTCCTGAACATTCCTTCTGTTCTGTGTTCTGCTGAACTTTTTCTTTCTGTTCTCTCCCCAAAAAACTACTGTCTGTCTTGCTAGAATAAATCAATTCTCTTACTTTTGGCTTTTCCCATAACAAAAACTGGCGCCTCAAAATTTGAACTTACCTACCATAATAAATTGCAAAAGTACTTACTGGACAACAAGAAAGTCAAGCACGGCAGGGGGGAAAGAAATCCAAATTGATTTCTACTGACAGTGCATTTAATGCACCACGTTGGTTTCAAGATTATAATTTCCAACAAATCGGCATTTTGAACTGTCAAGACAAGGTAATCGAACTCATACGCGGAGGGCTCATCTATCTGGTTAGCCAACACAACAAACGAGGCCTCCCGGGCAGTGATATTGGATTCTGTTAATTTTTTAATTTTGAGCGATGACAATAAATCTGAAACTCTTTGGCAGAGTTTCGACAATCCTGTAGATACCTTGTTGCCAGGGATGAGATTCGATGGACAGCAAAAGATAGTGTCATGGAAAAGCTCGTTGGATCCTGCTTGCTGGGCTTTTTTCCCTACCCATAAATCCGTCTGGGGCCAAACAATTTGTGCTGACATGGAACAATTATGTACAATATTGGAAGACCGGAATTTGCGACGGCAAAATTTTCAGTGGAATTCCAGAAATTGAAGACAAACATATCTTCAACAACAGCGTTGAACGTAATAGCTCTGGTTTGTATTTCACTTATATTTTGATTCCTCACTTCAGTGCAGTCGTACGTTTTGTCTTAACTAAGTTCGGTCAAGGTCGACAGTATACATTCGAAAGCAATCGTTGGAACATGTTCTGGTCTGTGCCCAGAGATGCATGCGCCGTAAATGGTCCTTGCGGTGCATACGGAATCTGTGAATCCAGAAATACTCAGCTTTGCAGCTGCGAAGAAGTCTTCAAACCCATAGAAAATCGCGCCTGGGTTTCGCAAGACTGGGCGTCCAGTGGCTGTGTTCGACAGAGACCATTAAACTGCAGTGCCATAAATGGCAGCACTGACTGATTCATCGACCTTGGTGTTACTTTGGCTGACGATTACGCTTTCTCATACCCTGCATTTAGGAAGACGGACTGCCAGAAAACTTGCCATGTCAACTACTCGTGTACCGCGTTTACTTTCAATCCGCCTTCAGGGCCGTGCCAAATCTCGTTCGGAGATTTGCTAAACATGCGCAACTCGACTTCATCAATAAACAATTCAAATATTTTCATTCAAGTAGGTTCCTCTCAACTTTCAACGAGACGCAAAGCCACAAGTATTTTGGGCATTGTGCTTGGTATTGTTGTTGCACTCACCGTTGCTCTGGTATCTGTTCAATTTTCATTTGGCAGACGCATCAGCTGCGATCGATAGACAGGCATGCAGATTCCTCCGACTCTTTTCTGAGAATGTATAGTTACAAGGAGTTTCAGGTCCAAGTTGGGGAGCGGAGGATTTGGCTCTGTGTTCAAAGGATCTCTACCAGATGGTACGCTTGTGGCCGTAAAAAGGATGGAGGGTTCAAGACAAGATGAGAAGCAATTCCGAGCGGAAATCAGTTCTCTTGGAAACATACAACATGTGAATTTGGTCAGACATCGAGGGTTTTGTGCAGAAGGATCAAGACGGCTGCTGATATATGATTACATGTCCAAGGGCTCTCTGAATTCCCAACTTTTCAAAAATAATTCCAAAAATAAGGGGAAGGTACTCGACTGAAGACCCGATTTGATATCGCATTAGGCACTGCCAGAGGGTTACTTTATCTCCAAGGAGATTGCATCATTCACAGCGATGTTAAGCCCGAAAATATTCTGCTGGACGGTAATTTGTTACCAAAGTTGGCCGATTTTGGAATGGTAAAGCTTGTGGGTAGAGAATTGAGATTTGAGAGTTACAAGCGGTTAATTGGCTCCAGAGTGGATCTCCGGGCTTCTTATTACTCCCAAGGTTGACGTCTACAGTTTTGGTATGACGCTCTTGGAAATCATTTCGGGGCGAAGAAATCTTGACTTAACCGTGCAAGATTCAAGTAAGTTTTAGTTTCCCACATGGGCTGGAACTCAATTTCACCTGGGGAAGACGATTGATATTGTGGAGGAGGGTGTTGCAGAGGAGGCAGACGTGGAAGAGGTGAGAAGAGCATGTGTTGTAGCGTTGTTATGCATTCAGGAGGACGAGGGAGTGAGGCAAATGGTGCAGATGCTAGAAGGGAAGATGGAGCCTCAAGAGCAGCAGATTCCGAGCTCTGCGCTCATGGACAGGCCAACAGACCGAAGCGACACAAGCAGCTCTAGTTAGAATAATGTAACGGCACAATGCATTCTAAAGTGTAGAGGTATGTTATTAAGCTTAAAAAATTCAATCTTATGTAATGAATATGCGACTATTTTATTTATGTTTCAGGTTTAAGAAAAAATCACATTTGTATTTTATATTTTATATTTTATTATTAATTAATATCATTAATATTATGTTTATTGTTTTTTGATTAATTTAATATATTAATTGTTTTTTGATTAATTTAATGTTTATTGTTTTTGATAAAGGGAAAAACAGGTTTTACAAGAGCCGAAACCACCAAGTTCAAGTGTTATATAATGGTATAAAAATATTTATGTGATGAATACAATTAAATCTTATTTTAATAAAATATATAGTCAACATATTGTTTATGTAGAAATAATATTATTCTAAAAAAAGTAAGAATATATCAATTTTGTATATAAAGAGTAATATTAGCAATACCTATCTTTACAAAAATTTATGTTGAAGAAATCTAAGATACATTCTTGAGGTGTCTATTTTAAATTGGATCTATGTATTAAGTGTAAAATGCACCTTGAGAATGATGGAAGGATGGTTGTGTGTGGGTTTCCTATGGCTACACATAGGAGGGCCTACATGCCTTCATTAGGCACTATTTCGAACTTACAACTATTGGTTTATGGGTTTGTCATGGTGTGGAGTGTGTGGGGTGTGGAGGTAGTGTGGTACAAGTGTGGAGTTGGCCATTGTGCTACTTTTTCTAATTTTTTTTGTTGATTTTTGAGGGGTGTTGCAATTCCAACAAAGGTGTTTGGGTGAGGATTGTAATCTCTTTCTTCTAGACCTTTTTCTATCAGTGTTGGTGATTGGGGTTGTATAGGGCTTCAGCTAAGAGTGCTATCCCTTTTCTTCTAGATTTGGCCTTGCCTGGAGGCTCTTTTTTTTTCACTTTATGGATTTTCATGAGGTTTTGTCAAGGGACTATCTACCATCATCTGTGCATACAAATGCAATTGATTTTTTAAACAAATCTTTGGGTGGAGGGGTTCATCTCAAAGTGAGGGTTCTCATATCCCAAAGGTAAATGGATGCCTAGACAAGAGTAGTGATTGTCATGTTATGGTGATCCAACTCGAGTTGGTTGAAGATATTAATTACTTGGCTAACCATGCACTAATCTAAAAGTTTATGGGGCTTCAATTTCCTCTTATTTCTTTGGAATCCTAGGCTTTTCAAATATGGTGTCTTGAAGGTGAGATGGAAATGATATTAGAGGAAAAAAACTATTTTATGGTGCTTTTCAACTATCTTATGGATTGAAAAAAGGTTTTTGAAGGGGCCATATTTTTCTAACTAGGTTGATCTTGTCATCAAACCTTAGCACATGGGTTTTAATCCAATGTTCCTATTTTCATATGTCTTCCTTGGTTTCCACTAGAGTTTTGGAGAAATGACATTCTTCATATGATTGCTTTGCTTCTTGGAAAACCAGCGAGTCTATCTCAACATACTCTAGATAAAAAGTTAATTTCTTTTGCTCGAATTTGTGTTGAAATCAATTTAAATAAACCATTACTAGATTCTACGGAAATTTTGATTCGATCCTCTTCATGGATCCAATAGTTAGACTATGAAACTCTTCCATTTCGCTATTTGGTTTTCCATGAATATGGGCATCTATAGAAGAAATTCCTTAAACTTAAATCAGTAGGGGCTCAACCTCATGCACCACCTCATCAAACCTCAAAGGAAAACAAAGGGAAAGCCCATGTTTTAGTGCAAGGTGTAGATAAGGAAGGGTTTATCCTAGTAAATCCTTGCAACAAGGGTAGAGGTTGAAAAAGACCTCTACAGGATAGTTAGCATGATGAAGTGTTTAATTATTTCAAAGTTCTTGATTATTGTTTGGATCAACATGAGGGGATCCTGGAGGGGATACACCTTGAGATAGGTATTTTTGAAATTCACCAGGGAATCCTAAAGAGGCTGCTATCCTAGGAAGCCCTTAGAAAGGGATTCATGTAGCATAGTTGGATGTAGAGTTGGTTCCTTAGAGCTCCTCAAATTTGGAGAGAATTTAAAATATTGAGAGGTCAAATGTTCTAGCATCAGGTGAGTGTGATCCCCCAATGGAGAAGGGAGAGTTAGACATAGGAAAGGGAAGTAGATCTTCACCTACTTTTGGTATTGTATATTTTTCTTTCATTACTGAATTGTTGAATTGTTGAAGTTAATAATGTGTTCAAATATGAAATTATGCATCCAAGATTACCATAAAAATATTATGTGATTAACAATTCAACAATGAAAGAAAAATATACAATACCATAAGTTGTCAACCAAAAGTGACACAAGATATATGTGGAGAAACCCTTGTGAAAAAACTCCAAACCCAATGAGATCAAATGTTTGTATTAATCTTCAAATGAGATGCAATAATACAACACTTCTATCTATATTTCAGCAACACTTCGTTGCTCTGACAACCTACAAAAAAACTCTTATGAACCGCCATCTCAAGGCTCCAATATATAGAAGTTTGTGGGAGAGAATACCACAAATGATATCCTAAAACAACAAATAAAAGCACTTGGAAAAACCCATGCCCCCCTTAGTGGACAACTCGTAAACATGGCATAAAATATTAAAATAATCAAATGGCCCTCACATGGGCACCTAACCCATAACCAATAAAAATTGGTCAATCAAGAGTGCTCCATAACTCTTTGACAACTCCAATGGCTTCATGCGCACCAACATGAAACCCAAACACCCAACCATGCAAGATCATGCAAAAAATGAGAATAGCATGTAAGGACATGCATAAAAAAGTGGTCCCCACTCACAAATTTGGACACCCAAAAGGAGTATCCTCCCGTAATGTTGTTTAACTATCACCGTAATAGGTCCACCTCTTTGAATGCAATTACAAGTTGTCATAGGAAAATAAATAATAAATATTTTTTCCCTCATGTCCCCTAAAACACTTTCCAAAGAATGCATATAAACATAAATCAACATAGGATAGAAATTATAATGTCAACTATCCTAACATTCTCCCACTTGACATTATACATTGCAATTACATCCCTGAGATACAAGAAAATTATAATCAAGTATAGTGATCAATGCCAATGGTCTTCCTACACCAGGAAAACTTATTTGTGGTCACTGGCTTCATGAGCGAATCTACAACATTATCCAAAGTGTCAACTTTCTCAATAAAAACTTTACCATTCTCTACCATTTCTTGCATAAAGTGATACTAAATCAACATACTTATTATAGGCATGATACATAGGATTTTTGGCTAAACATATGTCACTCTGACTATCACATCCAATCCTTACTATTTTGCAATCAAAACTAATGCCATTACCAAGTTTCTATAACCAAACTTCCTCCTTAGATGCATGTGTTGTAGCCATATACTTTGCTTCGATGGTGGGAAATGTAACTATATCCTACCTCTTACTCATCCAACTCATTACACCTCAAAACAAAGGAAAAACATAGCCACTAGTGGACGTTCGACTATCCAAGTCAAATGTCCAATCTACATCAATAAAGCCTTGTATGTTCAATGACTTAACCACACCATCAGTAACATGATAAAACAAATAGTAATTTGAAGTGCCACACAAATATCTAAACACCCTCTTAACAAAAGTCCAATGCTCTCTACTAGGGTTAGATATAAACCTACTCAAAACTCCTATTGCTTGGGCTATATCTAGTCTAGTGCAAACCATTGCATACATTAAACTCCCAATGGCTCTAGCATAAGGAACGTTAGACATCTCTTCAAAGTCATTATTAGAATTAGGAAACATGCCTAATCTCAACTTAGTACCAATAAAAAATGGAATATTTACTAGTTTACAATCATACATATTAAACCTTTGTAAAATAGTATCAACATACTTACTCTAACTTAACTAAAGCTTTCTTTGAACTTGATCTCTTTTGATTTCCATCCCAAGGATATATTTTGTATCCCCCAAATCCTTCATACCAAATGTACTAGAAATTTTAGTCTTAAGCTCCCTAACCATCACCTTGTTACCCATAAACAACATGCCTTCAACATAGAATGCAATGATTAGTATATGATCATAAATAACCTTAATATAAATACAATAATCATCCTCACTTCTAACAAAATCCAACTTCAATGCAATGGAATAAAACTTTTGGTACCACATCCTGGGTGACTATTTCAAACCATATAAATATCTCTTTAACTTGCAAACCAAATGTTCTTTTCCTTTCACAAAAAAATTATCAAGTTGTTGCATATAAATCTCTTCATCAAGATCCCCATGTAAGAATGCAATTTTAACATAATTTTTCTCTATTTCAAAATCATATGTAGCAACAATATATAATAGGAATTTAATTGAAGTAAACTTGGCAATAAGAGAGAAAATTTCACCAAAATCAACTCCCTCTCTCTAGGAGTAGCCCTTGGCCACCAATCTAGCATTGTACCACTCTAACTACCCATCTACTCCATAATTTTTTTTTAAATACCCACTTGAAACAAATGGACTTCCTTTCTTTTGGAAAACTCACAAGACCCTAGGTATCACAACTATCCAAAGCCATCATCTCCTCTTGCATGGCCTGCATCCAAGACACACTTTCTTCTAAAGAAAGATCCCCCTTTTACGATTAGGTTAATCATTAGTACTCAACATATCAAATACACAATGAAAATTGGATGGTCTATACCTATCAACTAGATTTTGTTGTCTTATTCATCTTCTCAAGGTAGGAGTAAGGGGTTTTTGTTTCTCTTCTTCTACATGCTCATCATGCACATCATTTGAAATCTTTGAATCCTCTTCTTCTTCTCCATCCTCTAATCCATCTAGTTGTTATTCCATATGTGCATCTTCTTGCTTTTTAATCTTTTTGTCGAAGTGCATTGTTTTTTTTCCTTTCTCCTTTGGTTGTTCTTCACCTAAGTAAGCTCTAAACTCCATAAAAAACACATCTATCAAGAAAACCATTTTATGGGTTAATGGATTGCAAAGCTTATAACCTTTTACATTCTCACCATAACTAAAAAAGATATATTTATGTTATTTTTGATCCAACTTAGAACACTTATCTTGATGCACATTAACAAAGCCTCATAATCAAAGACCCTTAAATGTGAAACAAAATGTTTTCTACCTATCCACACTTCATAAGGAGCTTTATCAACAAGAGTTGAACAAGGAGATATATCAACCAAATAACATGAAGTAGTTATAGCTTCTACCCAAAAGCATCTATCAAGCTTAGGACCACTCAACCTTCTCCTAGCTCTTTCCATCAAGGTACGGTTCAATCTTTCTGATGCCCCATTTTGTTGAGGCGTATATATGGTGTAGTCTTTTGTTGAACAACACATGCATGCTTACATAACTCATCAAATTCCCTAGAACAATATTCATCCCCATTGTCAAATCTTAACACCTTTATCTTATAATTTGTTTGATTCTCAACTAATACTTTAAAATCCTTAAACTTAGTGAAAACCATTCATAAAATAAATCTAAGTCTACCTTGACACTTCATCAATGAAAGTAACATAATGCCAAGATTTTCCAAAAGAGTCAACATCCACTAGTCCAAACACATTTGAATGAATGATCTCTAATAATCTCTTAGCTTTATTAGTCTAATTAGGAAATGATGATAAATTTTATTTACCAAACACATAATGCTCACAAAAATCATTTTTACTAATAGAATAATTTGAAATACTCTCAACCAACTTTTTATTCAAAATAGTCTTAAGAACCTTTTCACTTACATATGAACCAATCTAGAGTGCCACAACATACATGGATTTTCAATGCCAATTACATTGGAAAATTTAGAAAAAGTGGAAGCATTAAGCCTAAACAAAGTCCCTATCCAAGAGCCTTTAGTAGTCACCAAACTCCCTCTAAGTACCAACCTACAACTAGACTTGTCAAATGTCATATGAATTCCAAAATCATTCAAATTGGATATTGAAAGTAAATTTCTCACAAGTATTAGAATATGTAAAACATGACAAAGGGTTTTAACCCTTCCATCACTAAAACACAACTTTAACTTTCCCTTACCAACAATCCTCTTCATGATGTTATCACTAAGAAAAACTTCTCTCTCATCATAATTTGAATAAGAAGTAAACCACTCCTTGTGATAAGTCATATAGTAGGAGCAACCTAAATTAATAAGCCAAGAATCATCACTAATAGTGTTAGCATAAATAAATAAAGCATTAGAATCACCATCTTCTAAGGACTTTTTTGTGGAAGTATCCAAAATATTTTTCTTGTTTCTACACTCCTTCACATTTTCTATCTTACTACAATTCCAATAGAATCACCATCCTTCATTTTTGAAAAATACAACCATCTTCTGAGATATAAATTATTAGTTAGACTTTTGGTTTGGTAAATATCACTTATCCTCTTCCACAAATTGTGCGTGGTAGAGGAAAAAATCTGCAAGACGTAATTGAATGGTTCCTCATGCCTTCTTTTCCATTTTCTTCCAATCTTCATCAAGCGTTGATTTTGGCTTCTTTTCATTTGAAACTGCCAACCAATGATCTCTCTCTTCAAGGAGATCCTCCATCTTCAACTTCCACATCTCATAGCAGTGCCATTGAACTTCTCAATATCTAGATGAGAGGTAGAAGTCATGGTTTTCAATCTTCTTCAAAAATCTACAAAATCCACAATGTACAAGCTCCCACAACAACCAAAAAACCTTGAACACTCAAAAGAAAGGCATCCATCTCTTAACAAAGTTGTTAGCTCTATTACTTAATGTTGAAAATCAAGGTGAAACTTGCATCAATATGAATTTAATAATGTATTTTCAAATCTAAAATTATGTGTTCAAGACTACCATAAAGAGATTATGTGATTAAAAATTCAACAATGAAAGAAAAATCAACAATACCACAAGTTTCCAAACAGAAGTGACACAAGATATACATGGATAAACCCTTGTGGGAAAAAATCCACACCTAAAGGGATCTAATGTTTCTATTAATATTCAAATGAGATGCAAGAAAACAACAATTCTCTATGTATTCTTGTAACACTTTGTCACTTTGACAACATGCAAACAAAATCTTATGAACCACTATCTCAAGGCTCCAATATATAGAAGTTTTTGGGAGAGAATACCACAAATGGTATCCCAAAACAACAAGTAAAACCTCCTAGAAAAACCCATGCCCCCTTAGTGGACAACCCATTAACATAGCATAAAATATTAAATAATCATATGGCCCTCATGTGAGCACCTAACCCATAGCCAATCAGAATACATCAATCCTGAGTGCTCCATAACTCTCTTATGGCTCTGACAACTTCATGCAAGAGTATGAACCAACATGTGTACCTGGGCACCCAACCATGTAAGAGCATGCAAAAACTGTAAATAGCATACAAGTACATGCACAAAAAAGTGGTCCCCACTCACAAAGTTAGACACCCTAAAGGAATATCCTCCCAAAATGTTGTTTAACCGTCACCATAATAGGTCCACCTCTTTGAATACAATTATAATTTTTCATAGGAAAATAAATAATAAATAATTCATCCCTCATTTCCCCTCGAACACTTTGCAAAGAATGTAGAGACACATAAATCAACTTAGGATAGCAATTATAATGTCACCTATCCTAGCATTTCCAACCCCCTTGTTGTGCCCTTAGCACCCACGCCCCGTTCGGAACGGGGACCCTCTTTTCTTTCGCCTTGTCGGGTCATTTTTGTCGCTGCCTCATTTTGCATGCCTCCCTTTTTTATGTATCAGATGATCAATGTTGCTTTAAAACCCACAATAAATTGACCATGCCTCCCCCTTTTGGTTTTGCTACGTTCTAGCGCCTCGCAGAGTCCCTCTAGCAGTTTGTCCCTACCAACGGCTCCAGGCCCGAGCGTCTGGGATTCCCTCTCCAAGTTTCCCCACTAGAGCTACCTTTCCCGGTGGCGTCTGCTCCATGTCCTTCCAGACCTCGGGGTCTGAATCCCCATCTGCCATCTACAAAGACTTGTTGAAATTTACCTACAGCATTTCACCCTCCGTACCCTAGACCCCGGAGGTCCGCTTCCAGGGTTCCGTTTGTGTTTCGCCGTCCGCAATAGTGGACTTCCTGTGGTGTCTTGCCCCCAGGTCCTGCCAAAATTTTCACTGACCGAAGATTGCATGAGCCCCTATCTGCTGTGGGGTGTTCTGGGCTCGACCATCTGGAATTCCGTATCTGGGATTCCGTGATGATTCTACCATTCTTGACGGCTGAACTTCGGTGGAACTCCACCCTTCGGGCATCGTTTCCATCTTTGCCACCGCCGTTCAACCGACATGAAATATTTACAGTGGTCGTTGTCTTGCGCCTCCCTGGCTGTCGGGCCCCAGCTTTCCCGCCACCGTCGCCGACATTTGAATCCACCAACTTTTTCGCTGCCATACCTACATTTAATACATGCATTAATGGCAGTTAGGGGTATAAAACGCCCAATCTGACCCCACCATTTTCATCTCACAGGATTGCAGAGTGATTGCACAACCTGCCATTTGGAGCCCACCATCTTCGACATCGTCGCGATCGTCTCCCTCAGCATCATTCCGTCAACTGTAGGTGGATCCCATGACTCCCCACATAGCGTGTTTAAGGTAGGCTATCCGTTTTCCCTTCCCAATCTTTGTTTCATGATTTCTAGGAATTTAAATGAATGAACAATCATTAAGAAGGCATAAAATGATAAAACATGAAATTGTGCACAAAACCCACGTGCTAGAAAATTGACAAACCTCTTAGAAAATCCTTGCCACCAATCCAGAGTTTGTCCTTGCCACAGCTCTTCTTCGCGTAGGGAAAACCTGCTCCTCGGCCTTGAGACCATGCTTTGCCATCCAATAATGAACTCTATACAAATCTGTCGACGGTAGTGTCTCCCTCTGGGCCCGTCCCATCGGACTTATCCTTTTGGAATTCTGCTTGCATTCCACCATTTGAAGCTACAAAATGACCCCTGCCTCCCGGCTGCCAGATCCCGACATGCTCCTCGCTGTGAAAACTTCAAAACTCAACATGCATCCTATGGGTCTCTCGGGGTCAGGACACCGGGGTTCTACCCCCGAGGTTCCTCAGGTGTTTTTTTGTCTTCCATGGCGAAACTTGCCCGGCGTCCTGCTCTGCGGGCTCTGCCTTCCCATTCGCTTTTTCCTTCTGGTGACTTAACTCGTGTTTTCCTGTTGGTTTTCAAGCTCCGGACGCTAAGTGTCCTTGCTTCCTTTCCCACCGACCTCATGGTGAAGTCTTTTGGCCCTCCGTTCTCCAGACCTTGACCTTTGCCTTGCTGTTCACCTCTCTTTTTGCATCGGCATCCTCTGGACCTCTCAGGCCCCGGTGTCTAGAAGTCTATCCTCGGGAGTCCACTTTTCTTCCACCGTCGGGCAGATCTTCGCTGTCTGCCGGAACCTCAACAACTCATCTTTTCCTTGGTGATTTCACCCGTCCTTTTGGTCACCGGGTCCTAGACCGCCATTCACCGTGGGATGTCAGCTGAACTCTGAACGCCTTTATCCGCACCAGACCCCATATCCCGGGACTCCTGTCGGCGGTCACCGTTGAAAACAAGAAAATGTCGCCCATCATCCCAACCTCCGGGCTTCGCCATGCCAATTTCCACCAAACTTAAAATGCAAAAACCATGCCGTCGGGCTCTTGTTACCAGACTTCCCCTCCCGGACTTTCGTCCGACATTGGCCATCCTAAACGGTGAAGTTCGGGCGCCTTCCCAGTGCAGCCAGCTCAAGTGCTCAAAATGAAGTGACATGTTTCTGACCACCCTCTAGCCCTCTAGGCCCTAGACCCCGGAGTTCCATCTCCCAGGATATACTGTAACATCATCCCAAAAGCACTATCTCCCAATAGCTTTCTGCTTGCAGGCTATGAGAACTCTCTAAATTGATCGACGAACCCAAATTTGGAATCTAACTTCAACCCACGTGCTAGATTTTGGTCCTCTTCATCATGAACCTCTTGAAATATTAAAATATGACCAAAGATAGTCTTTGGGGGCCTTCCACCATGTTTTCCCTTCCAAACAGCATTCCTCCTGGAAGAAGTCGAGACCCTCGGGGTGTCTTGGATTCTCAAATGCTAATAAAAATCATTAACATCTTGGGATGAAAGCTCACTGATATGCATGATTGATTATTTGAAATAGATATTATTTTCAATATATTTACGACTATGATAGATGCTTTGAGGATCTATTATTTTAACCCGCCTTGCTTGCGAATATATGGAATCGAGTGCAAGAACTTCAGGGGCATCTGCCAAAGGGGACAAGGGGAAGAAGTCAGGAAGGACCCCTCGAGGGAATAAAGACAAGCACCAGATGAAGTACCAATTCTAGGGCAAACCACTCCACTCAAAGGTCACAACAGATTGGAAGGAGATCATGGACACCAACATTGGCCAGGTGGATATCGATGAATTCACTTAGAGAGTCAGGGTTAACCTGATAACAAAGAATGTCAGATTGAGAAGACAGAGTGGAATAGCTAAAGCTGTCGGATTCCCTCCATCCCTCATGGTGCCCAAATTAGTCATGGCTTGTCGGGAAGCATACCAAACCAACACAACAACCATTGTTGATAAGGAGGGGCAACATTCTCGCTGACATGTCGCCAGAGGGGATCACTAAGACCTTCCACATTCCCACATTCCAATAGATGGAGGTCCCCACATTAGAGGAATGCCAGGCGCCATGGGATGATAATTCGACTAGATGCAAGAAATCGATAAACCTACATTGGCTTAAGGAAAGATGGGGTAGCGTTGCGAAGGTTCCTCAGGAACTCTTCCATAGCAATTTCCATGAGGATTACCACGACCTGGTAACCTTGTTAAGTAGGGTTATGGATCTTCCTATGGCCGCCTACTTTTAGGAGTGGATGGCATACTTCATTGAGTAGATCCTATGTGGAAATGAGGATGTCACAACAAAGGTTTCCTTCTACTAGGGAAGGATCATAAGCAATTGCTTCCATGAGCAGTTTGTCAATGTAAAGAAGAGCTCTAAATTTCATGACTTCTTACCTTGTCTATTCCTTGGTGTATCAAAGACAGTATAGCGGGTTGTTTTTGGCACCCAATCAGAGGCAGCAGGAATGACTCAAAGCCTATGATAAATATCCATAGCTCCAGTACCACAACTTCAAAAGAGATTACTACAGAGTGAACGACGCCTTCATTGGCCATGTTATCAGATTGATTGTCGAAGACTTCGAGAAGAGAGTCTACCATAGTGCCAGGGCATTTTTGAAACAATATGCCTTCCTCTATATCCAATACTCGAAATTCACATACATTTGTGCCCGGGGCTTTACTGAAAGGACGAATAGATTGCTTCAATATCCCAATGATCCAATCATCCTCCTGGAGCTTTCTCGGCAACTCCAGCACTTACAAGCAATCTTTAGCAACAAACATATAGTGGGGATCTCCTACCCCATGACCCTTGGCCAAGGCATGTACCGATTACAGACCTCCCAGTGTGCTGGCAACTCTGAGAAAGATTGAAGGATTACCACTTCTACTTATACACTGCTTGCATGTGGATGGACCTACATGGCCACGTTAGGAAAGCACTAGGGCCAACATATGCCCATCTCCATCACATTGAGGATTTCTGGGCCAACTGCCAAGATGACAAAAAAGTGCAAGCAAGGCATTACATGCAAATGACGGTGCAATTCCTAAGAAGGATACAACCATTCCCCGTGCCAGACCAGGTCGAGGAGGACGAGTCCACTATTATGCATCCAAGATACCCTGCAGTCGCCAATCTACCAATACCATCAATTGATTGGGATGAACAGGAGGTTGATGACCTAGACACCATAACTCAGCCAATCTTGCCTCATACCAAGGAGTGGATCGATGGGTAGGTGGCTCATTTAAAGCGATAGGGAGTAATCCTGAATTATGAGGGGCTCAAAAGTGAGCCAAGTGCTACAGAGGATGTTGCTACCACGACCTCAACTAGGAGGACTTCCAAATTACCTCGGTCCTGATGCGAAAAAGAAAAGCGGTAAGCGGGTCCCCGAACTAGAATGTCACGAAGAAAAGGCGGGAGGCTCACCTCCCAAAAGACTCAAACTAATCCCCGGAGTATTATGAATAGCACTTTAACTCAAAGAAGAAGCGGTGTGTGGGTGTTGGAAGGCCTCCTTGGCTCTCCTTGCTCCTCTATTTTACCTCCTAGCTATGGTTGTTGCATCCCAGATTTAGTGGTGGACATTTTATCTATCTAGCGCCCCTTCACCTCCAGTCAGTGCATGATAGTTATTGACTCACCTTCACTGCTGACTTCTCCCCTCCTCTGCTACTTTATGTTGCGATCACATCCTCCCTCTGTATGATAATACCTATTCCCACTGCCACTATGCCCGAGGCTCTTTCAAGGCACATGTAGAGCCTCCCCCCTGAGCTCTCCTAGATCTTAATGGATCCAACTCTCTAGGAATCCCTTGTGCAAGTCCTTGCAACTGCTCAACCTTCACAACCACCGACAGGGCCACCAGCTATGGAGACCACAATGCTAATCTCAAAGGAGTTGGAAGAACGAGAATAGGAAGCCTCAAAACCTGTTGAGGAAGAGGCTAATGAGTATCATGAGCACCTACAGTATGAACGTTGAACCATCGATAGGGTGGTTTATGAGGAGGAAGAAATGGGCTCTTCCGAGAGTGGGGATGAGGAAGATGGCTCGAGGGCTAAGGAAATCATCCAAACATTTGATGATGACCTTGAAGAGAAAATGGTACAATAGCTTAAGGACATTGGGACAGAGGCAGAAGGGTCACCCCATGATGAAGAGGGGAAGCCACCAGAAGAACAGTAGCAAAAGGATTTAACTGAGGTTGAGGCCCATGTTGTAAGAGGCCCCGAGGCTAAGTATACAAAGGAAAAGAAGGAAGGAGAAACATCAAGGGAAGAAAGTCCCATTCAGCAACCACCCACTGGGCTACCTATCAAATGCCTCGTATTTGTCCATGACTCTGATGAAGAGGAGGATGTTGCCCAAAAGAAAGAAGAATCCAAAAAAGAAAAGGAAGCGAAAATCTTGGCATTGATGGAGAAGGGCGAGGGTGACTGCGATCCACCCAAGGGGAAATCTGCTATGCCCGAGTGGTTGGAGAAGCAGCTCGAAAGAATGACCCCTATATTGAAGGACCCAAGGGAAAGGTTAGAGGCCATCTTGGCTCTATCCCAAATCACGATGAAGAAGGAGAAGAAGCCCAAGGTCTGATCCAGAGTAACAATGGATGCTTCCAGTTCTTGAGTAGCACAAATTTCAAAGCCGACGATTGGCCAGGCTGGGGTAATTTATAACATCTCCACCATTGACTTGTGAACTGCAACCAGAGAGCAGAAGGTTGAACACCTTGAGGAGTCAGTTGCTACAGTGGTGCACCTAATAAAACAAGAAAAAATCTCGAAGGATGAGCTCAAGGTGCAGGTCGCAGCATTAACAGATTATATACAACAATGGTCTTCAGTAGACAACCTACCTACTACATCCATAGTCGCACCCCAATTGCTCTCCAAGGAATAGATCGACAAGATGGAGAGAAGAAAGAACTTGGAGAAGACCACAGAGGACTAGTTCCGACAAGTCTCATATGTCAGAAGCATGGGAATTAGCAGGGATGTGCGAATAGCCAACAAGTTCTTGGACCTAATGTAGTATTTGGAGAGCACAAAGAAGCTCTGCACCAATTTCCCCAGCACTTACGACTCCACCTTTCCAAGGATTGAAGCTATCCTTCGGTTGCCTGAAGCCATATGGGAGAAAAAACTTGCATTTAAGAAAGAAGATCACTGGTTGATGGATGTGTGGCACTGAGACTCTGACAACCAGAAGCAAAGGTTAGAGAAAATCATGAACAAGGTCGATCTGGACTTGAAATGGATCAAATAAATCCAGGCAGAATGTGCTTGATACCTAAAGCTAATGACGGGCTATGATATGCCCACTATGCAAATGGATTCGGAGAAGATAAAACCCTACTTCCAGGAGAAGATGAAGGATGGGATGGCTAGAGAAATCACAACAGAATTCCTGAGTTTTGCTGCCCGCGCCTTTGATCAATCAGAGTTGTTCAGAGACCAAGGCTCAAAATATGATGAGGATTGGAAAAGGCTGGAGGATAATGCAAAGGAGTGGAGCCACTAGGTGTTGCAATGTGAAATCCTCAAAATAGACAAGCTCCAGGAAGTCATCCTCAAATACATAGAATACACGGCTTACGAGGGATAGGAAGACATCCCTGTAAAAGATGAAGAACTTTCTTAAGAGTAGTTATAGAAAAATAACAATCTGCTAACTGACAAAAGAGCTACAATGCCATCAACAAGAAGATGAAATAGGGTAAAGACAAAATGTAATTTTAAATTGTGAAATATTGGGGGGTAGGTGAAACCCTATTTTGTAATGAATATTGGCCTCACAATAAGAATTAATCTTGGCCATTCATTAGACTTTTGAAAAACTATAAATAGGGCTCCCCTCTCATTTGCAAAGTGAGAGTTGAGTTGTTGTAAAAACATGCTACAAAAATTTATAAATAAAAGGCATTGATTTAGTGTATTTCTTTGGTTTCTCTCATGTGGCTTGATTCAATCTCCAATATTAGATGTTTGACTTAGGTTTTATTGCTGTTTTAGTTAGCTTTCTTCTTTCTTTGGATAGATTTTAGGAATTTTGTTGGGTGATTATGAAAATTTATGCCATGTTGATGATTTCTTTGTCCATACTTTTTGTTGTTTGTTGTTGGTAGATAGCTGTGCAAAGTTAGCTTGGACTTGATTTCAAAGCTGCTCCAAAAATTTATCTTTGATTCATGCATGTATGTGGTGGATGAAGGATAAAATATCTATAGACCTTACAAGATATCACAATTTCCATGATACTGTTAAATCCCTGGTTAAGTGGGATATTATTTTAAGAAATTGTCCATTGCAGGAACTCCATTGTCACTATTCATAGCTAGTTGCAGACTTAGGAACTTTCCCTCTTCCTCGCCTTCTTTTCTTTTTTTAATGACTGACCTATGCTAAGGTTCATTGCACATTGTAAAGCCAAATCCAACAACAAAATGGAGTCCAAGATTACTGTTTGAACCTACAACCAACGCATGATAACTTCCATCCTAAGAACTCCATTCTAAGATCTAAGCTTCCATGCATTGTGTCCACACTTTCTATTTCGCCAGGAAAAGCACTTGTGATTCAAGGAAAATCATCAAACTACTACTAAAGAATATACGACCTTTGTCATATTGACATCACCAAAGAGACCTTGGGATAGTGTTTTGCAATCCGATTGTGGAATATTGTCTTTCAAGAGAGGTAGTGCATCTACGCACTGCCTGTGTTGAAAAGTGCATAAAAACACCATCAACAGAACTGGCGCTAGAAGGAGGGCCGACGGTGGAAATACTAAGTTAGGGGTTAAAAGTGAAGCTGGATCGAATCAGATCATTCTCCCCGGAAAGATTTCAAAGAGTTCTACGGTCAACACCAAACTTAAAAATTTGAAAATTATAGCTACAAAGGAGCAAAGAGCTCGAGTAGCGTTACCTCTTCCCCTTCCTCCATTCCACCTCACCTTCATTGGCTGGCCTTCATCTTCCACCAACCATCTCAAACTACATTTCACCTCCCTATCTCCTAGCGACTGATTTCTCCTCTCTTGGCTCTTCGGCTGGGGTTCGGTCCGGCCTAGTCGCATTTCAGAGTGTAGTCGGTTGCTGTTATGTTGCAAATCTGACCCCAAAATTATACGTCTTCAACAATTTTCTCTGCCACCTCAAAACTTGATTAGCACAACCCTTCTTGGAAGTACTTCCCGCGCCTGTTATTAGTATGCCCAAAAATGCGGAGGCTTTTATTCAAAAGTTCCATTCATAGCGACCTACAAAGAGCAGTGGGAGCATATCAAGATATTCGAGGAGCGATCAGAAATCATGATAACATTAAACCATAAACACGCAGCATAACATAACATTAATACCGCCTTGATTCTGCAGAGACGCAGCGGTTACATTGCAACCCTGAAACATAATAAAGATAATGAAACTAACATAACCATTTAATTTTTGAAAACCATATACAATGATACAACTGATAGCCATGATGCGAGTATGACAATATCGCACAATTACATCCATGATAAATCTTTTACACGATCTAATTCAAACCTAACTATTACATCATTGAAATAATATTACATTACAATTTCCTTTGATACATGAATTACATTGAATTTCCCAATATGGGGATTGATACAAGATAAAGGAACATGAAGTACAACTGATCACTGGAAAATCTGCACTGCGGAAAGCTGAGATGACAAGACGCTAATGGGGAACCCAACGGGTGCGGAGCACGTTCCACCCAACCATGTGAATTACGAAGTAACTCACCCCCCGTGCTCAGAGGTGACGAGGAAGTGAACCCGACCATGAATGACAACCGACTCAGACACAATATGGTATAATCAAATACAACTCAAAGCATACGATGAACAACCAATAACGTTCACAGATCACAGGACAAGTTAGAACCAATAAACTCATCACAATAACATGAAGTACTATCACTTAACAATCATAAATCAAATTCACAAGAGTTCAAAGATACATCACAAAAGATAACATCCAGAGGCAACAATAACAAAGCACAAGGGTGTCAAGTGGAGAGTGTCATCGCATAGCTCTCATGGGATTCTCCTGGCCCTTCCTCCAACTGAGGCGCCGGCACCCATCTATTACTAAGGTTCATTGCACATTTATAAATCAAATCCAACACAACAAAATGGAGTCAAGATTCTTGTTTAGAACCTACAACCAACACATGATAACTTCCATCCTAAGACTTAAATTCTAGATCTAGCTTCCATACCATTGTATCCTTTCTATTTCTTGCACTTAAGACCGCATGATTCCGATAGTCACATCAAACTACTAGTGTCTGAGCACGCCCTTGTCGACATCAGGACAGGATGGTCTGCACCAATGCGATTGTGGAATATTTTCTTTGATAGGTGATGCACCCCTATGCACTGCTTTCACTTTTAGTATTAAGAGGTCATAAAGAATACCATCAACAGAATTGGCGCTAAAAAGAGGGCAACGGTGAAAATACTAAGTTAAGGGTCAAAGGTGAAGCTGGATCGAATAAGATCATTCTCCCTGGAAAGATTTCAAAGAGTTCTATGGTCAACACCAAACAAGGGAGAATTTGAAGAATTGCAGCCTCCTACGAGGGCAAAGCAAGCACAAGGAAGTAGCGTTGCCTCTTCCTCTTCCTCCATTCCATCTACCTCCATTCCACCGTCACCTTCATTTGGCTGACCTTCATCTTCCACCCAACCATCTCAAACTACATTTGCACCTCCTATCTCTGACAGCCAGGGGATTTCTCCTCTCCTGGATCTTCTAGCCCAGGGCACAGTCCAATCAGCCACAGCTCAAGTGCAGCCCCAGATTATTATTTTATTGCAGGTAGAACCCCAACTTGCCATTTTTCAACAGTAGATACCACCTTCGCCACCCTCCATGGCTTGAATTGGCACATAACCCTTTTGGGCTGCCTATAATGATATGCTACAAAAATCACGGAGGGCTTTTATTCGAGAAAGTTCATTCCCTTGCGACCTACAAAACGGTGAGGCATATCGAGATATTCGAAGACGATCAACGTCTGACCCAAATTGGTAGATCAATGTCAGTTAGCTTTCCAGACTCTGAAGGATAAGTTGACTAGTGCTCCAATCCTAGCAGTTCCTGATCCGGCAGGTGATTTTGTTGTCTGTACAGATGCTTCTTTGGAAGGTTTAGGGGCTGTGTTGATGCAGGAAGGTCGAGTGATTGCTTATGAGTCACGGAAACTGAAGGACCATGAACTTAACTACCCCACTCACGATTTGGAGTTGGCCGCAGTTGTGCATGCCTTGGTGAGGTGGAGACACTTTCTCCTTGGGCATCGGTTCGAGTTGCATACAGATCACCGTAGTCTACAGTACATCTTCACGCAGCCGAACTTGAATGCAAGACAGAGAAGGTGGATGGAATTTTTGTGTGAGTACGACTTTGAGGTGAAGTATATTCAGGGTAAGGAGAATGTTGTAGCAGATGCCTTGAGCAGACGCAGGCATGAGTTATCCGCTATGACTCTTGAGGTGGATTTGAAATTCCGATTATTTATGACTCTTTCTTACGGTGGTGTGTCAGAGCCAAGGTTGCAAACGCTAGGGTCTTTGGGTAGTGTAGTCCATTAGGTTACCGTTTGTGCAACTCTTGTGCTCATGTCATACTTTATCTTGTGGCGCAGAACTATGCCTCGAGGTAGAGGATGTGGTCGTGGAAGAGGCCGTGGTGCCGGGCGTGGAGCAAACCGGCGAAGTCCCTCAGTTCCTAGTTCCCATGGCTCTGAGCATGAGGAACAGCAGAGCCTTCATAGTGTTCCATCAGGTAACCAGAATCCAGTACCGCCAGGTCTAGACGGTCAGTTACAGCATATACTTGGAGAGATTCTTAACTGATTGGGACCCAGGCCAGATGAGGTACACCAGGTGGAGAGGGAGAGAGAGAGATCTCCGAGGCGCAGGGATACAGATGGTTGGGATCTGGGTCATAGCATGCCATGGGAGACCGTGCAGGCACTGCCCTCCTGCAGTGGTTGGAGGAGGTTTGGAGGCCGAGACATGGTTAATTGACTTAGAGTGATGCTTTGCAATGCACCCCTATGGTAGCAATACCAAGGCTCGGTGTGCAGTTATGCACTTGCGAGGTTTTGCATCTACTTGGTGGCGTCTTGAGGAACAAAAGTTACATCTTGATATTGGTATGGTCACATGGGAGTTGTTTCTAGACAGGTTCAGGGCTCGCTTCCTCTCAGATCATTGGAGGCAACGCAGGGCTGATGAGTTCCATGACCTTAGGCAGTTGTCGATGTCAGTAGAGTAGTTTGAGCGACGCTTCTATGAGTTGAAGCAGTATGCAGGTATCAGCCACGATGAAGGGATGTTAGTACAACATTTTGTTCGGGGCTTAAATGCCCAAATTAGTGGTGGTGTGAGAGTCTTCCAGCCGAAGACAATGGAAGTAGCGGTCGAGAAGGCTCGGTTGGTTGAAGAAAATCTAGCTATGGCACTAGGAGGACATATAGGAGGTCAGATGGGTAGTACACCAGTTTCAGATGTTGTTTCTCTTGGAGGTCCAGTCTTGGCTGCAGGGTCTTCTAAAGGTCATCAGGAAACCGCTAAGGGTGAACAACAACAACGCTCTCCGTTTCAACAGGGAAATAGATCGCAGAATAGGAAATTTCGGAGTTGGCAGCGTAATAGGCCTGATCGTTTGATGCAGCCGGCACAAAGTATACAGTCAGCACCGTCACAGGGCAGCTTTCAACAATCGAGTGCACCAGTTGGAGTCAGAGGCTTTGGGCAGAACATAGGTTGTTTCTCATGTGGGCAGCATGGTCATATTGCGAGGAAGTGCCCTCAAGGGAACACTACAGGTTTTAGTCAGGCACCAGTCGCTTCTGAGCCGACAGTAGGTGATGCGAGTAGAGCTTATCATGTGTTTGCGGGCTCTGCAGGACCCAAGTGATGAACTTTGGTGTCATAGGATAATGCATTTCATTTTAGTGAGGATTATTTGTTTTGTTTAGTTACTGGCTTCCAGGAGTAAGCCATATTCTAGGGGGGGAGGATGTAATACCCCCATGTTTCTGATACTATTTACTACTATTGTTTTCTTTATATGTTAGTGTGATACTGAATTGTGATGGTGACTGATTCATCATTTTGGTGTGTGTGGTTGTGTAGTTTAATTGATTGCTACAATTGATATTTTTATTGTGATTTATGATACTCTGTATGAAGGGTTTGGATTATTTTATTATGCAATGCTTTCTCTTGAATGTTTTATATGTCAATGTGATAATTCTGTGATCATGTGATTTGAATTCTGCGTTATTTTATAATGCAATGGTTAGTAATTAATTACGATGCAATAGTTAATTAGCATGTTATCTTATGATCAAGTGGTTAGAAATGTTAGTTGTTATGGATATTGTAATTGTTAGAATAGATTAGGTGAGAGGACAGTATAGCATCACTCGTTCACGAGTGCCCTGCTACACTGTGATTCCTTCTCACGATAGGATGTTGATTATATATATATACATGTGCTACTTGACGTTTGCTTGATGTGAGTTACGGGAATAAGTCTAAATTCCACACCTTGGCGGAGCAGGCGAAACAACAAACTAATAGCAGGTAAAAATATTGAAAAAGAGTAGGTTTGGAAGCGTCCACACTGTCCCAGGTGATGGATTTGTTGTGAGTCCTTTGTTATGAGTTTTATTCTTGTTGTTTGTGTGGTGTAGTCTTAATTCATTGAATTATAGTTCATGTTTATTTAATTAACCTTATTTATGTGATATTGGTTTAGTTGTCTAATTGTTTTGATTTAATTTTGTGATAGTTGAATGTTAAATTTAAATATATTATAAATTAAAAGTGATTTAATTTATTAAAAGAATAAATAATTATTCTAAATTAATATTGTTGATAATAATTAAATTAAATAAATATTGTTGAAGATAATTAAATAATATCTTTTTATAAATATTAAATTAGTAAATCTTGCATAGATAATATCCAGATTAAATAAATTATTTTAATTAAAATTTTAGATAAGTGTGAGCTTTTAAAAGCTGGAAAAGGACCAACAGGAAGGGGACTTTTTTGAAAAAAGAAAGCAGGGAAGCTTTATTGAGTTTTATTTTTGATTTATTATTTTTATGAGAAGTTTATTCACAGACAGAACTTCTACTCTATTGTTCTGGGATCTGAAAAGGGAAAAATAAAAGAAAAAGAAAATAAAAGAATTTGTGTTGAAAACCTTGGAGAAAATAATTGATTTAAAGATAGACAGATTCGAAAAGAGAGCTGTAGGAGGCGATCGAGAAGAACTGCAGGAGGAATTCGAACGGTTACAGGAGGGATTCTTCTTCAGACGAAGGACTCCAGGTTCTATTCTGTTAATTTAGTATTATCTTATTGTTTTGTAAATAAAATTTAGTTGAGTTTGAGAAGCCCATTCCGTTATTTCCTGTTTTGAAAATGAGTCTGTGTATTGAAAACTTAATGTGTTTAAACCCTCAAATCTTCTGTAGAAAATTTAGCAAAACCCCCTTGAAAACTTTCAACATAGATAGATGGAAAAAATTTATTATTTGAAAAGAGAACCATTTTTATCTCTGGTTACATTTGCATGCTCTAATCTGGACTTGTATTTGATATAAGACAGATTGGTTTAAATTAATTAATTATTATTTTGGTTAAATATATACATATATAAAAGGGTTGTATAAAATTTATATATATATATACGAATGAATATATATAAAATCGTATTATATTAATTGTAGAAATTTTTTTTATATTCATAGAAATCATATGTCTTTGGTTTTAAAAAAAATATTTTATATTAACTTTGAAACTTGTGACTGTGTTGTGTTTGAATCTAAAATAAAATAAAATAAAATTATATATATAATTTAACTTCTGGATTTTTAAATTGTATATATAAATATAATATATATATATATATATATATATATATATATATATATATATATATATATATATATATATATATATATATATATTTCAAATTTAAGATTATGTTATAAAAATAAAATAAAATAATATAAAACGTATTTGTAAATTTTCATATATTACTGTATTTCTTATTTTTCATACCCAGTAGGCGTTTGATCTGACGGTCATTTTTGAAAATAAATTAAAATTTTTAAAAAAATTAACAAATAAATTATAATAAATAAATAAAAAATTATTTTTTCGGGGTGAGGCGGTAGTATACCCTACGACCCAGGTGTGTTGTCTGCGTGATCACCAGGCATGACGAAGGCAATTTCTTCAGGCAGCGACACAGCCCAGAGAGTATGACCTGACTCCCCAGTGATGCAGTGCCACGAGGCTGTGTCTTGTGTACCACAGGGGGTGGGCTTTTTCCTTAAATAAAAAGATTCATTATTAATAAATTTAATTTTCTGTATTTGGTTTATTTAAATTTTGATTTTGTTTTTCTATTTTTTTTAAATTGGAATATGATATAATATATATATATATATATATATATATATGTATATTTATTATATTTATATAAATTAATTTAAATTTTGAGGATGGGATGTTATAAATTTTGATAAAAGATATTTTTTTTATGAATTTAATCCATAGGTTTTATTGTATGTATTATTGTTATTTTAATTATTAATTTCTTTAATAATATCTATTTTTAAATATATAAGCATATATGATGACGATAGATTATTAAACCGATTTTGATAGTGTAACCTTAAATAAGCGATATAAATATATGTCGGGATATGTTTGTTTTATTATATATATTTTTATGCCGATGAAAATGGGATTTGTTTATAAGTTATGTTATGGGAAGATTATATATATATCTTTATAGTGTTATAGTGTGGTTGTGGTAATTAGAAATAAATTATGTATTTTGAATAGAATGGAGTTTCTGGGGTTATTGATTTATTTATTTGTTGGAATTGTTACGCTTTGGAAATATTTAAGTCTAGTATTGGTTAAACGTAATTGTTTTTTTTTAAGATCATTTGTTAAGTTCTTTGTGATACTCTTCGTTGTTTCGTTGGGTCATGTGGGAGAACCCTAGTTGTATTGTATTTTTCATAGGAGGCTAAGTGGTTATTTAGGGCTTCCAGAGGCAGGAATCTGAGATGAATTGTGATCTCGTATTTTGATGTTGGGTCTGTGTGTTGATCATAGTTATGATTTACTTGTTGACGGATTGTGCCATTGTGGTTATGTTTCATGTGCTATGGCGAGATGGTTATGCCTCGCGGAGGATCCATGGTGTTGGTTCAATCATGTTTTGCTAATGCAATACTTTTTGTGTTGGTTATTTTGGGATTGAGTGTGTAGAGAGAGTGGCTCTAGTGGGGGCCGGCACACAAAGGGGCTGTCAGGGTAACCCACATAGAGTTAGATTAATCAGTGATAACTTAAGTAATAAACCATGGGTGGGGATTAAACATTAACAAGATAATTGTGAAACCTCGTCAGCCTGTTAGTGCTATCATAGACTAAAGGGGATTGAGAAGGTCGTGGTTTGCAAGGTCATTACCTTGTCCTCACGAAAGGTCAATGACTCCGCATGAGTGACCCTATGGAGCGGCGCTTTGAGATAGGCCTTCTGGAGAACCATAGATGGAAGCGGCACCTTAACTTGGATGTCTAGAGAATCCATGTAGAGATGGAGGCGGCACCTTGTAATAGGTTGTCTGGAGAATCCATGTGAAACCATGCGATGACACTCTCATCTAACATTCGGTTTGTGATTGATTTACTGAAGTCCTCTGGAAGTGATTTATTGATTTGTCCTTGGTCCTTGTTGGAAGTAGTATTTGATGTTATGTCTTGAGTTCCAGTGATGTTGTGAGTGTGGCTGGTTGTTATGTTCATCAGTGGTTTGTGTTGTGCCTTTAGATTTGGTGTTGTTGAGTATTTAGTGGTCTTTGATGTTAAGTTGTTTTCTTGGAGTTAGTTCTTGCTGTTGTTAGACGTACTTGGTCGAGGACCCTTCCTTGCCTACTCTCAGCATGGAGGTGGTTGGGTGGAACGTGCTTCGCACCCCGTTGGGTTTCCCCTTTTTGTTGCAGATGTATCTTTTACTTGCAGGTTTTGGCGGATGTTGATGATCCAGTGTTCTTATGTACCAGATAGATGTATATCCTTTATATGTAATGTAATTCATTGATGTATTGTCTCCCACGTGTGTTGGGATGACCTTGTTGTAATTGTATATGTGATTATTGAGGTATCTTTCCATCATGGGATGTAATGTATATTCAGGCCTTGTAATTATTCAAGAACTGTCACTTGTAATAGTTGGATATGTTATGTTGTAGCTATCGAAATATGTAACACTTTATATCTTTATCATCACATGTGTTATCATATGTACTTATGTCATGAATGTAGTTATTGTTTAATGGATATCTTAAATGATGGAATGAGAATGAATGGATATATGTAACTGTTTAATTATGGTTTTAATTTATTATCATGTTATGGGTTAGAATAGTCATGTCACTTCGTGTACCCCATTGGAACAAGTTGTGCCTCTTAATATATTGTTATGTTGTAATACTTAAGTATGTTATTATATTTTTTTAAAAAAAAAAATTGCTCCGTTGTTTTAGTTCCTTTGGGGTTCGCATGGTCCAATTCTTTACGCCATAATCGACATCAAGAGACCTTGGGATAGTGTTCTGCAATCTGATTGTGGAATATTTCTTTCAAGAGAGGTAGTGCACCTATGCACTTCTGTGTTGAGAAGTGCATAAAAATACCATCAAATAAACTAGGGCTAGAAGGAGGGCCACAGTGGAAATACTAAGTTAAGAGTTAAAAGTGAAGCTGGATTGAATAGGATCATTCTCCCCAGAAAGATTTCAAAGAAGTTCTACATCAACACCAAACAAGGGAGAATTTGAAGAATTATAGCCTCCTACGAGGGCAAAGCGAGCTCAAGGAAGTAGCGTTGCCTCTTCCTCTTCCTCCATTCACAAATACTTCATTTGGCGGCCTTCATCTTCCACTGTCATCTCAACTACATTTACCTCCCTACTCTAGCGGCCGAGATTCTCCTCTCGCTCTTTGACCTAGGTTCGGTCGGCTAGTGCGGCTCAGTGTAGTCTCAGTTGCTGTTGTATTGCAAATACATTTAAATTCCCATTTTATGAAGCACTACCTCCGCCCTCCATGGCTTGTTAGCACATAACCCTTTGCCGATACATTTCGCTGCCTATAATGATATGCCCAAGAATCCGGAGGGCTTTTGTTCGAAGTTCCATCTACGTGACCTACAAAGAACAGGCTGAGGAGCATATCAAAATAGAGCCAATGATCATGAAATGCAAGTTGACCACGAGGATGTTGCATGTCACTTTTTTTCGCATTCATTGGAGGAAGAGGCCTTCTATTGGTACATCAACCTGCTGAGGGAGTCCATTACCTCATGGAACTTGATGAAGAATTCCTTCCTGCAGAAATACAAGATTCCCATCAGCCCTTCAGAGCTTTACCAACAGTTCATGTCTGTCAGGAGGGAAGTCAATGAACCTATTGGCTCCTTCAACAACCATTTTCATCAGGCCTACACAAGGCTTCGAGACCCGTACCTCCATAATGATGCGGCGGCTCTCCTGGTCTATTATGCGGTGCTAGACAACCTTACATCGGCATTGGTGAAAAGGATGCGCCCACCGCTCACTACCCTAGTGACCGCCTACGTGGAAGCCATTGTCACCAGTGTAGACTTGGGGAAAAATATCTCTGGCCCGCTGCTTTCTTTGGGGCTGATAGCCCACCCAATATAGATTCAGGGGCTTAATCAAGTGTTTGCTCACCAAACCCCTCTTATGAACCAAGTACTTCAATTGCCTATGGTACCACATCTAGGGCAGCCATTGAATTATGCGCCTTCTGTGTTTTCCTATTTGCAGCTTCAGCAGCAGTATAACTATTCTCAGGCTACTCCACAATAGTAGACATATCCCCAGCAGCCCCAGACGCCATTGTACCTATCGGGACCAGAGTTTCCTCTAGCCTATCAAAATCAACCGACAGCCCCACCCGCTTTTCTCCAAAATCTGACACCGTCATCTAGGAATGGGACTGAGAAAGACAAGTTAGAGGAACTAACTGAGATGATAAAGAAAATGTCCACAGAAATGACACACCTAAAGAATCAAAATAACCAAGTGTAGGCCTCCCAGCGTAATTTTTAGGCCAATCTCAACCGGGACAACTAGGACAATAGGGACAGCAGGGATAATTGAGAAGTAGACACTTCTTCTGGGCAAAATTATGATAGGGGCAAAACGCCAATTAGAATGCAGAAAGGAGACCTTCTCAGAGGTAGAATTACACGTGGAACACTAGGCCAAACAATGGTGGTGTCCCTATGTCTTTCGATCAACTGACAAGCAACAAAAAAACTTCCAGCAGTGTATACCTGGCTGAGGCAACCTTGTCTGGATGGTGTCGAATTCACAAGACTAGTAGATATTCTGAGTTGGATTGTCTTGAGTTCCAAACAGCTGCTGAAATCTTCCAGGTGGAGGTGCAAAACATAGTCAACAATGCCGGCTATAGGGACATCGTCCCATCTGAGCCATATGATTTCTTTGTCTCATGGTTAATCAAGTGTCATTTCCATGATGTGACTGCAATGAGCTTGAAGTCAAACTTGCTCCTGTTGAGGGTGAGGAAGCGCAAGAGGTAAGTAATGAACAAACATTGACTTAGCTCTTTGATTCAGTAGATAATGGTCCAGTAGATGAAGAACCATTTGTAGATGAGGTCTACATGTTTCATCAAAGGTCAACTCCCTACTTCCTTAAGAATAGACAGGTAGGTGGACCCTTTACAATTTCTACCCCACTAAATAATTTTGCCACTCTGCCTGATCCTAACACCAGCAATAACCCTGGGCTTCCTCACATACCCATCCAATACCTCAACAAGAAAGGATATCAAAACCAATCACAAAATCAGCCTCAAGGCTAATCCCAAAATCCATCTACTCAAACGAAAGCCCAACCTCATATTTCTACCATAGGCCAGGATTTTAGCTTAGAAATTGAGTAAATGGGTGAATATGTGGCAAAAAAGTTTAAGAAGGTAAAAATTAGCTTATCAACCTTCGAATTGCTCAAAGTCCCTATTGTAAGGTATGCCTTCTTTAGGGTTCTTAATGGGACTCCATTTTCTAGTACAACACAAGAAACGCCAACTAAGAGGGTTGCCTTTGAAGAGTCTAGGAAAGAACCGAGGGTACAGGAGAATACCGGGAAAAGGAAGGATGTTCCATAAATCAGTCGACAAGTAAACAAATTGAAAAGGAACTAGAGTAGGCTAATAGGCAGATTTCCAAAGGCCAGCTGTTTAGGCAAACTAGGGCTATGGGCAATGATAAGAGCAAAAGTCGAATAGCTCACATGGACACGCCTATAGACATCTTCTAGAGGAGACCAGAAACTCCCCCTTTCCTGACCACCATTAGGATCTTTGGGAAGAACCTACACAACTGCCTGCTCGATTCAGGAGCATCTGCCAATGTCATGCCCTTGGCCGTTTGCAAGGCTCTTGGCATCACCCCCACACCTTCAAGGAGGAAGGTGACCTAGCTAGACAAAATAGAGATCAACATCGTGGGTGAAATAAACCGTATCTCGATGCAGATTGCTATAGACCCATGGATACAACAGGTCATTGATATTCAAGTGGTTGACATTCCTGATGCATATAGAATCATCTTGGGAAGGGAATTCACCAAAGCACTGAATGGATATACCGCCACAGACCTTTCTCATATGTGGCTACCATGGAAGGGGCTGTCCAATCAAATCTGTATCAACCGTCAACCCTATATTAAGTACATGATCACGAAGTACAATAATATCAACAAGGTGTTGTTCGCCGACATTAACTTGGGGAATTACCACCCTTTTGCCTACCAAAATGAGGTTGAGCCCTAGGAAGAGGATGTGGACGAAGTTTTACTAGTGTTGTGTAGTCCCTCAACCGATTTTACATGAATGCCCCCGAACATAGAAGTGTTGATAGAAGCTGATGATGAGCCTGATAAGGATGACGATTGAGAACTACTTAGTGGTTTCTAGGAATTCATTGAAAAGTGCGTAAGGGATCAGCTCAACCTAGGGGCCTGAATGAATTTATAGGATCTCCTGTTGCCAAACTAGTGTAGGGTTCACAATGCTGCACACTTTGAATTTGATTGTTACTTGTGTCAAGTAGCAGTTGCACATGTTAAAAAATTAGCTACTCCTTCGATAGAAACGCCAAAGGAGGCACCAGTAGAACCACCTATTGATTAATGCATCGAACCAAAAAATTCCCCTAAGGTTGCAGGGCTAGCCACCCAGCTGAAAGGAAACAGAAGCTCAATCAAACCTGAAGATAAAGAACCATTCGCGTGCTAGACGCTTCAATTTGATGGATCCAAGTCCAGGCAGGGAACTGGAGCTGGGTTCGAACTCATCAGCCCAACAGGTAAGACATTTCTAGCTGCCCACATATTACAGTTCTATTGCACCAACAACGTAGTGGAATACGAGGCCTTAGTCCTTGGACTTCTCATAGCCTTGAAGAAAAATGTAAAAATGCTGCAAGTTTTCAGGGATTCTAAGCTCGTAGTTAAACAGGTCAGGAAGTTGTATTCCCGTCATGATCAGAGACATACAAACTATAAGCATAGATTCTAGGATCTCTTGGAGGGCTTAGATGCCTTCAATATATAATTGATCCCTTGTGCTCAGAATCGTACAACTAATGCCTTGGCTCAAGCTGCCAGCACTTTACAACCCCTCTTTCTGTCTAGGCTCAAGAAATTCACTGTTGAGCTAACATCTACACCATTAGTCCCAGATAATGTTACCCACTTGCAAATCTTCAATGAAGACAAGCATATCCTTCAATTCATCACAAGTTCCAATGTCTTTGCAGCTCAAATAGTTTATTAAGCTGATCCATAGGAAGTAGAACTAGACATAGAGGGGGTTATTAACCTCAAAACTAATATGATCCCCAGGAGTATGGTTCAGTTGGAATGCATATTTGACTTAGACCAGATCAGATATCAGAATCAGCAAACGAAAAAGGAGGTTATAAGCAACCAATGTGATGCTCACAACTTTGGGACAGCCCAGGAGATCAAGAATATTTTTATCAACAAGGTGTGCATGCTAGAGGAAAAGAAGGGAAACACGGATGCGTTGCGAAGGTACCATGATGTGGTGGCATGGAGCTATGAAGATTTAAAAACTTATAACACTTATGTCATTACACACACCATCCCTCTTAAGACCGAAGTGAGGCCATTCCGCCAGCGACAACGCCCTATCAATGCCTTGCTGGAACCTGTCATTTACAAAGAGGTACAAAAGTTACTCTTAGCAAGAATCATTTTTCTAGTCAGACATTCCACATGGGTGGCCAACTTGGTCCCGATCATAAAAAAGAATGGAGAGATTAGATTGTTTGTAGATTTTGGTAATCTAAACCGTGCCTCGGAGAAAGACAACTATCCAGTACCTTCATTGGATGAGGTGTTGCAGATCATCAACGACTCCCAGATGATGTCTTTCCTTGACGAATACTCCAGGTATAACCAAGTAATGGTACAGTACGAGGATCGCTACAAGATGGCATTCACCACTAAGTGGGGGATGTTCACGTACATGAGAATTCCTTTTGGGCTCATCAATGCTGGTGCCACCTTCCAACGCGCCATGGATATTGCTTTCAAGGACCTGATTGGCAAGTACATAATCATCTACATGGATGATTTGACTGTATTTTCTAAAAGGCGAGGCAATCACGTGTCTGATTTATGCAAGGTATTTCAGAGATGCAGAGAGTTTGGGGTTTCTCTTAATCCCAAGAAGTGCATTTTCAGAGTGACTAAAGGTAGATTGCTTGGGCATATCATTTCAGAATAGGGAATCTCCATAGACCCCAAACGTACCGAGTCCTTACTAAAAATCCTGCCCCTAGGAAGTAAGAAAGAATTGAAATCTTTCTTTGGGAAGATCAACTTCATCTAGAAATTCATCATGGGTTTTGCAGAGATTGTTAAACCTCTCAATGCTATGCTCAAACAAGACACCAAATTTGAATGGACACCCGATGCCAAACAATCCTTTAAAAAAATCAAACGGGCTATCGTTGAGGCACCTGTGTTAGTTAGCCCAGACTATTTGAAGCCTTTCTACATCTACTCATTTGCTTCAGAGCATTCATGTGCTAGCATGTTGACCCAGAAGGACGATGAAGGAAACAAGCATCCGATCACCTTTATGAGTGCTCCCCTCAAGGATGTTGAATTGCGATATCACAACATTGAAAAGCAGGCATATGCTCTCATCAGAGGGGTGAAAAAATTTAGACACTATATCCTACACAATAAGGTGTTCGCCATTGTCCCCGACCCAGCAGTAAAAATGTTGCTCATGCAAAATGAATTGGGCGAATGAAGAGCTAAATGGGTCACCCTGCTCCAAGAATGACATGGAGATCCAACCAATGAAACTGGTGAGAGGAAAAGCACTCACTCACATAATTGCTGAAACAGTAGCAGAAGCTGGACCCAAACTCACTATGCAGCAATACCAGATTGAAAATGTCTCCCCGGGAGAGTGGTACTAGAATTTTGTCTACTTTTTGCTGAACCATAAGTGTCCACCACACCTACAAGGAGTCCAAAATCGGGCCCTAAGATTGAAAATCAATGGCTACATGTTGCAGGGTTCCATTCTCTATAAGAAGAATCATGAAGGCATTTATGCCTCAGTAAGGAAGAAACAGATAGAGTCTTGAAAGAGTTCCATAACAAATTTGGCACTGACCATAGTTCTGGTTCTTCCACAGCACATCACATATTGAGAGCAAGGTATTACTGGCCAACCGTCTTCAAGGATGCCCATTGCCATATTCGTTCATGTCACACATGCCAGACCGTTGCCACCAGCGAAAAGAGTGTTGCTGTCCCATTGCAGCCTGTGCTGGAGGTAAGGTTGTTTGCTCAATGGGGTCTCAACTTCTTTGGTTTGGTAAGCCCTCCATCATCTATGGGACATAGGTACATTCTTACCACTACTGATTACTGTACTACGTGGACGGAAGCAATAGTATGTAAGCAATGCATAATTGAAGTAGTTACTAATTTCCTAGAAAGTTTCATTTTGAATCACTTTGGTTGTCCTTATGCTTTGGTGTGTGATAATGGACCTGCATTTGCTTCATTAAAATTTTCTAGTTGGGCATTTGACTATGGGGTTTCCCTTAAATCCTCATCTAATTACTACCCTTAGGGCAACGGCCTTGCCGAGTCCACGAATAAAAACCTAACTACTATGATCAAAAAGCTGCTAGATAGGAATCCCAAGGATTGGCATACCTAACTCTGTTTCACCCTTTGGGTTGATCACACTCGCCACAAGACTGCCCTTAGTGATTCCCCGTTCCACTTTGTTTATGGCCTAGAACCTATATTCCCCATCCATTTGAAGATTCCTACTCTTCAATTCATCAACGATTTTTATGAGGGATGAGATAGTAGGGAAGCTCGGTTAGCTGAGCTCTTGCATTTAGAGGAAGTCTAAAACCATGCAATAGAAAATTTTTCCAAACATCAGGGCGTAGTTAAGAGATGGTTCAACCGCCGAGCCAAGATCAAGGCCTTTACAATTGCAGATTTGGTCTTGTATTGGGACAAAGCCCATGAAAAGAAAGGGGGACACAACAAATTCGAAAAGCTCTGGCTTGGGCTCTGGCTTGGCCCTTTTCAAATAGCTAAGATTTTGGGAGATAATGCCTTCCGCTTAAAGACCTTAAGCTGGTAGAGCGTCTAGTTTGCCAGTCAGTGACCCAAAACCCTTCCAGACTTGTTTGGGCTCATGGTGTAAATATTTGTACATAGGTTAGAGTAGTTTGTTTGCTCTTTGTTTCTCTCAGCGGTTTTGTTTCAAAGTTGTTTCCAGCTCCTTTACGGTGGATGCGTGCTTTCTCGGCCATTGGTTTGCACATATCTTTCTTTGTGTTCTTGTTCAAACATTCACTCTCGATTATCGGTCTTTGAAAGTTGCTCGTGAATGATTTCCTCGTTTGAACTCTGCTCAGAACTTGACCCTTGGCTAAATCTTCTTACACACATCTCGGATCTCGCACAAAGCACATAATAATCATTTCCAAAGGACCATGCCATGGTTGTTATGACACCCTAGTGAGTGAAAAATCTCAAGTCTGCTCCAGTGACCACTACAATCTCAAACCCATCGTAGGCTTCAATGCTTACTCAGTCGAACTAAATGATAAAAGGGAAATGAAAATTAAAGGAAATATGAAAGAAAAAGTAAAGGAATTCTAAAAATCAATGACCGTATGGGTGTTTTGGATAGTCTCACAAGGTATGGATGCAGCTGTGATAAAGCAATATGTATGAGGCTGCGGTGACAACCTTCATCGAGGGCTGGATACAGTGGTAAGCAGGGCAATGTTCGGTTACTTTTGGTGTTAGGCGATTTACCATAGCTTGCTTGGTTGAATTGGTAACCCTGGTCACTATCACGAGAATGAACTCTACACACTTAAGGATGTGTCTATGGTGACCCAATTAAGAATCTCCTTCTCCCAGTTCATCTTTGGAAGGCACTCACAGTGCGAAACTGGGGTTGGTCTGAATGAATATTTATCCTTAGAATGCTTAGGAGCATTCTCCAGCGGAGTCACCATTTGTTGTCCCCTTAGCACACATGCCCCATTCGGAATGTAGACCCTCTTTTCTTTCGCCTTGTTTGGTCATTTTTATCACCACCTCATTTTGCGTGCCTCCCATTTTGATGTCTCAGATGGTCAATGTTGCTTCAAAGTCCCACCATAAATTGACCATGCTTTGATATTGCTGTTCTGGCGCCTGGGTGGAACCCCTCAGTGGTTTGTCCCTACGGTAGCTCACAGGCCCTTTCGGGCCGGGCATCAAAGTTCCTCTCTAGGTTTCCCTCACAGGTTGCCTTTCTGGTGTCACTCCAGTGCCAAATACGAATTAAGATCCCCTTACGCATGCAGACTTGTTAAATTTACATGGCATTTACAGCCCTCTAGACTGGACCCACGGAGGTCACTTAGAGGATTAAAATCTATGTTTTTCCTATCCTGCTGACGGTAGACTTTATGACGTCCACCCGGGTCATGAAACTTTTCAGGGTGTGAGACACATACCACAACATTAAGGATTATTCAGGGCCCAGAGCCATCCAGTGTGTCAAGGTTCCAGGCAGTTCAGCTACGTGTGGAAAACTTTGGTGGAACTCGCCCTTGAAACCCGTTTCCCTCTTGCTTTGCCTTTATTCCGTAGGCATGAAATATTTTATATTTTGTCTGCGCGCCTCACACGGGTACATCAGGCTGAGCTTTCCTGCCGCCATCACCTACATTGAATCCACCAGCACATATCATACACGCATTTTAATACAAGCATTAATGGCGGTTAGGGTATAAAATGCCTACTCAGGCCGTCATTTTTCATCTCACAGGATTGCAGAGTGATCGGACAACCTACTATTTGGAGCCCACCATCTTTGACATCATTGTGATCATCTCCCTCAACATCATTTCATCGACCATAGGTGGATCCCCGACTCCTCGCATAGCGTGTTTAGGTAGTGACTATTTCCCTTCACAGAGCTTTGTTTTGTAGTTCAAAGGAATTTAAATGAATGAACAATCATTAAGAAGGCATAAAATGATAAAACATGAAATTGTGCATAAAACCCACGTGCTAGAAAATTGACAAACCTCCTAGAAAATCCTCCCCGCCAATCTTGAATTTGTCCTTGCCGCGGCTATTCTTCGTGCAGGGAAAACCTCCTCCTTGGCCCCGAGACCATGCTTCACCATCCGATAATGAACTCTATACAAATTTACCGACGACAGCGTCTCCCTCTGGGCCCATCCCATTGGACTTCTCCTTTCAGAATTCCGCTTGCATTCCATTGTTTGAAGCTGCAAAATGATCCCTACCTCCCATTTGCCGGATCCCAACAAGCTCCTCGCCGTTAAAACTTCAAAACTCAACATGCATCCTATGGGTCTTTTGGGCCTGGGACCCCGGGGTTCCGCCCTCGGGGTTCCCCGAGTGTTTTTCCGTCTTCCACGGTGAAACTTGCCTGGCAACTTGATTTGTAGGCTCCGCCTTCCCATTCGCTTTTTCCTTCTAGCGATTTAACTCATGCTGTCCTGTTGGTCTTTGGGTGTCCTTGCTTCCTTTCCCGCCGACCTCATAGTGAAGTCTTTCGACCCCTCTATTCTCTAAACCCCGACCTTTGCCCCATTGTTTGCCTCTCTTTTTGCATTGGCGTCCTCAGGACCTCTCAGGCCCCGGTGTCCAGAAGTCCATCCCCGGTAGTCCACCTTTCTTCCACCGTTGAGGAGATCTTTGTTGTCTATCGAAACCTCAACAACTCATCTTTTCCCTTGCGATTTTTCCCTTCCTTTTGGTTGTCGGGTCCTGGACCGCCATTTTCCATGGGATGTCAGCTGAACTCTGAATGCCTTTATCTGCACCAGGCCCCGTATCCCGAGACTTGTGTCAGTAGTCGCCATTTCCAACAAGAAAATGTTGCCCGACATCCTGTCCTCTTGGCTCCGCCATGCCAATTGCCACCAAACTTAAAATGCAAAAACCATGTCGCCGGGCTCTTGTTACCAGACTTCCCCTCCCAGACTTGGGCGCCTTCCTGGTGCCGCCAGCCTGAGTGCTCAAAATGAAGTGACATGTTACTGGCCGCCCTTTGGCCCTCCGAGCCTTAGACCCTGGAGTTTTGTCTATGAATGTTCGTGATGACTTTGTCGTCCCAAACTGCTATCTCTCAATAGTTTTCCAGTTTGAGACTTCCGAATTCTCCTAAATCGATCCAAACGAACCCAAATCTAGAATCTAACTTCGACCCACATCCTGAATTTAGGTCCCCTTCATCATGAACCTTTTGAAATATTAAAATTTGACCACAGAAGGTCTCCGGGGGCCTTTCACCGTGTTTTCCCTTCCAAACAGCATTCCTACCGAGGAAGTCCAGCCCTCTCGGCTCGGATTCTACAAATGCCTTTAATAAAAAATCATTAACATCTTAAGATGAAAGTTCATGATATACCTAATTGATTATTTGAAATAGATGTTATTTTCAATATGTTGACTAACAATGAATGCTTTTGAGGATCTATTGTGCTAACTTCGCTCTTGCTTGCAGAATATATGGAATCAGGTGCAGGAACTTTAGGGGCATCCACCAAAGGGGACAAGGGGAAGAAGTCAGGAAGGACCCCTGGAGGGAAAGAAGACAAGCACCAGATGAAGTACCAATTCCAGGGTGAGCCACTCCACTCAAAGGTCACAACAGATTGGAAGGAGATCACAGACACCAACATTGGCCAAGTGGATATCAATGAATTCACTCAGAGAGTCAGGGTCAACCCGATAATAAAGAATGTTAGATTGATAAGGCAGAGTGGAATAGCTAAAGCTACCAGATTCCCTCCATCCCTCGTGGTGCCCAAATTGGTCATTGCTTGTTGGGAAGCATACCAAACTGACACAAGGACCATTGTTGATAAGGAGGGAAACATTCTCGCTGACATGTCGCTAGAGGGGATCACCAAGACCTTCCACATTCCCACATTCCAACAGATGGAGGTCCCCACATTAGAGGAATGCCAGGCGACATGGAATGATAATCTGACTAGATGCAAGAAATTGATAAACCTACATTGGCTCAAGGAAAGACAGGGCAACACTACGAAGGTTCCTCAGGAACTCTTCCATAGCGATTTCCATGAGGATTACCACGCCCTGGTAACCTTGTTGAGTAGGGTTATGGGTCTTCCTACGGCCACCTACTTTCAGGAGTGGATGGCATACTTCATTGAGAAAATCTTGTGTGGAAACGAGGATGTCACAACAAAGGTTTCATTCTACTAGGGAGGGATCATAAGCAACTACTTCCATGAGTAGTTTGTCAATGTAAATAAGAGCTCCAAATTTTACATGACTTCCTACCTTGTCTATTCCTTGGCAAATCAAAGACAGTACAACAGGTTGTTTGTGGCACCCGATCAAAGGCAGAAGCGAGGACTCAAAGCCTATGATAAATATCTACAGCTCCAGTACCGCAACTTCAAAAGAGATTACTGCAAAGTGAATGATGCCTTCATTGGTCATGTTATCAGATTGATTTCTGGAGACTTCGAGAGGAGAGTCTCCCATAGTGCTAGGGCGCTTTTGAAACAATATGCCTTCCTATATATCCAATACCTGAGATTCACATACATCCGTGCCCAGGGCTTTACTGAAATGATGAATAGATTGCCTCGATATCCTAATGATTGAATCATCCTTCTAGAGCTTTCTTAGCAACTCCAGCACTTACAGGCAATCTTCAGCAACAAACATATAGTTGGGATCTCCTACCCCATGACCCTCAACCAGGTGATGTACCAATTATAGACCTCCCAGTGTGCTGGTAACTCTGAGAAAGAATTGAAGGATTACCACTTCTACTTACACACTGCTCACCTATGAATGGACCCACATGGCCACGTCAGGAAAGCGCTAGGGCCAGTATATGCCCATCAACATCACATTGAGGATTTTTGCGCTAACTACTAGGATGACAAAGAAGTGCGCGCAAGGCACTACATGTGAATGACGGTGCAGTTCTTAAGAAGGGTACAACCATTCCCTGTGCCAAACCAGGTCAATGAGGACGAGTCCACTATCATGCATCCAAGATACCCTGCAGTCGCCAATCTACCAATACCATCAATTGACTAGGATGAACAGGAGGTCAATGACCTGGACACCATAAGTCAGCCAATCTTGACTTGTACCAAGGAGTGGATCGATGGGCAGGTGGCTCATTTAAAGTGACAGGGAGTAATCCTTACTTATGAGGGGCTCAAAAGCGAGCCAAGTGCCACAAAGAATGTTGCTGCCACCACCTCAACTGGCGGGACTTCCAAGTCCCCTCCGATCACCAGGTACAGGAAAAGAAAATAAATAGAGACCGAGCAGTCCCCAAACCCCAAGGCCCATGCGAAGAAAGAAGCAGAGGGTGCGGGTCAGTTGCAGCCTCCCTTGGCTCTCCCTGCTCCTTCTGTTGCACGACCCACCTCCCTAGCTATGGTCGTTGCATCCTCGCCGGTGGTGGACATTTCTGTCCATCTTGCCCCTTCACCTCCGGCTGAGTCTATGATAGTTATTGACTCATCTTCCGCCATGACTTCTCCTCCCTCCTTTGTTGCTATGTCGCCAATCACATCACTCCCTCTGGCAATAATACAATCACCTATTCCCACTGCCACTATGCCCAAGGCTCTTTAAGGGCACCAGCAAAGCCTCCACCCTGAGCTCTCCCAAATCTTAATGGATCCAACTCTCTAGGGAGCCCTTGGGAAAGTCCTTGCAACTGCTCAACCTTCACAACCACCGACAAGGCCACCAGCTATGGAGGCTACAATACTAATCTCAAAGGAGTTGGAAGAATGAGAACAGGAAGCCTTGAAACCTGTTGAGGAGGAGGTTGATGAGTATTATGAGCACCCAGAGTACGAACGTCGAACAATCGACAAGGTGGATTATGAGGAAAAAATGAGCTCTTCCGAGAGTGCGAACGAGGAAGATGGCTCAGGGGCTAAGGAAATCATCCAAACTTTTGATGATGACCTTTAGGAGGAAATGGCACAATAGCTAAAGGACATTGGGACAGAGGTAGAAGGGTCACCCCATGATGAAGAGGGGTAGCCACCAGAAGAACAGTAGCAAAAGGATTTAACTGGGGCTGAGGCCCATGTTGTAAGAGGCCCCGAGGCTGAGTATACATAGGAAAAGAAGGAAGGAGAAATAGCAAGAAAAGAAAGTCCCATTCAGCAACCACCCACCGGGCTACCTATCAAATGCCTCGTATGTTTCCATGACTCCGATGAAGAGGAGGAGGATGCTGCCCAAAAGAAAAAAGAATCCCAAAAAGAAAATGAAGCAGAAATCTTGGCATTGACGGAGAAGGGTGAGGGTGACCACGATCCACCCAAGGGGAAATTTGTTGTGCCTGAGTGGTTGAAGAAGCAACTTGAAAAAATGACCCCTATGCTGAAGGACCCAAGGGCAAGGTTAGAGGCCATCTTGACTCGAGCCCAAGTCACGATGAAGAAGGAGAAGAAGCCCAAGGTCCAATCCAGAGTAACAATGGATGCTTCCAGTTCTCGAGCAACAAAAATTGCAATGCCTACAATTGGCCAAGCTAGGGTAAATTATAACATCTCCACCATTGACTTGGGAACTGTAACCAGAGAGCAGAAGGTCGAACACCGTGAAGAGTCAGTGGCTATAGTGGTGCACCTAATAAAACAAGATAAAATCTTGAAGGATGAGCTCAAGGCACAGGTCGCAGCATTAACAGATTATATACATCAATGGTCTTCAATAGACATCCTACCTACTACATCCACAACCACACCCCAGCTGCTCTCCAAGGAACAGATTGATAAGATGGACAAAATAAAGAACTTGGAGAAGACCACAGAGGACTGGTTTTGACAAGTCTCATACGTCGAAAGCATGGGAATTAGCAGGGCTATGCAAATAGCCAACAAGATCTTGGACCTAACATAGTCTCTGGAGAGCACAAAGAAGCTCTGTACCAATTTCCCCGCAACTTACGACTCCACCTTTCCAAGGATTGAAGCTATCCTTTGGTTGCCTGAAGCCACCTGGGAGGAGAAGCTTGCATTTAAGAAAAAAGATCACTGGCTGATGGATGTGTGGCATAGAGACTTTGACAACCAGAAGGAGAGGTTAGAGCAAATCATGAAAAAGGTGGATCCAGACTTGGAATGGATCAAATAAATCTGGGCAGAATGTGCTCGATACCTTAAGCTGATGACGGGCTATGATATGCCCACTGTGCAAATGGATCTAGAGAAGATAAAACCCTACTTCCATGAGAAGATGAAAGACAGGATGGCTGGAGAAATCACAATAGAATTCTTGAGTTTTGTTACCCGCGCCTTCAATCAATCGAAGTTGTTCAGAGACCAAGGCTCAAAATATGATGAGGATTGGAAAAGGCTAGAGGATAATGGAAAGGAGTGGAGCTACCAGTCCAGACAGTCATCCTCAAATACATAGAATACACAACTTCCAAGGGACAGGAAGACAACCCTGCAAAAGATGAAGAACTTTTTGAAGAGTAGCTACAGCAAAATAGCAATCTGCTAAATGACAAAAGAGCTACAGTTCCATTAGCAAGAAGATGAAATAGGGTAAAGACAACATGTAATTTTAAATTGTGAGATATTGGGGGGTAGGTGAAACCCTATTTTGTAATGATTCTTGGCCATTCATTAGACTTTTGAAAAACTATAAATAGGGCTCCCCTCTCATTTGCAAAGTGAGAGTTGAGTTGTAAAAACATGCTACAAAAATTTATAAAGAAAAGGCATTGATTTGGTGTATTTCTTTGGTTTCTCTCATGTGGCTTGATTCAATCTCCAATGTTAGATGTTTGACTTAGGTTTTATTGTTGTTTTAGTTAGCTTTCTTCTTTCTTTGGATAGATTTTAGGAATGTTGTTGGGTGATTATGAAAATTTCTGCCATATTGATGATTTCTTTGTCCATACTTTTTGTTGTTTGCTATTGGTAGATAGCTATGCAAAGTTAGCTTGGACTTGATTTCAAAGCTGCTCCAAACATTTATCTTTGATTCATGCATGTATGTGGTGGATGAAGGATAAAATATCTGTAGACCTTAGAAGATATCACAATTTTCATGATACTGTGAAATACCTGGTTAAGTGGGATATTGTTTTGAGAAATTGTCCATTGCAGGAACTCCATTGTCACTATTCATAGCTAGTTGCAGACTTAGGAACTTTCCCTCTTCCTCACCTTCTTTTCTTTTTTTTAATGACTGACCTATGCTAAGGTTCATTGCACATTGTAAAGCCAAATCCAACAACAAAATGGAGTCCAAGATTACTGTTTGAACCTACAACCAACGCATGATAACTTCCATCCTAAGAACTCCATTATAAGATCTAGCTTCCATGCATTGTATCCTTGCTTTGCATTTCTTGCATAAGACCACCTTGTGATTCCATCAAATCACATCAAACTACTGAGGTATCTGAGCACTGTCATGACCTGACATCTGAGAGACCTTGGGATAGTGTTCTACAATCTGATTGTGGAAGATTGACTTTCAAGAGAGGTAGTGCACCTACTCACTGCCAGTGTTGAGAAGTGCATAAAAACACCATCAACACCCTTGAAATGATCATTCTCTCATGGAATTTAAGGGGCCTGAACATCAGTACAAGAAAAAATGTTATCTAAGAGTTAGTTAGAACTCATCTACCAAATATTCTATTTCTTCAAGAGACAAAGTTATCGTCGGATAGTATGATCATCTCGGCTCCTAAAATGTGGTAGAGTTATCTATGTCAATGCATAGGTGCATAGGGAAATATAGGGGGAGTTGCTTGATTATGGAACCCACTTAATATTTATCCTTTTTGGTGGTTTTCAAGTAGATCTTCAATTTTTAGGGTTAATTATAGCTTGGAAAGAGGTGATTTTATCTTGGTTTCCAATTTATATGCCCCAAATAATTTCTCTAGTAAAACGCATTTATGGGCTCACCTCCACTACATTTTATCCTCATCTCCTTTCCATACTTGGATCTTGGATGGTGACCTTAATTCTATTGTCAATTTTAAGGAAAAAGAGGGGTAATGGAATGATTGGATCCTTCTTCCACTCTTCTCAGAGACAACATGGCTTCTCTGAACTAAGTGGACATAAAACCAAGAAATGGTTGTTTCACCTGGAGCAATAGGAGATATAGGAATAATCTTCTTATCAAATGAAATCATAACCATTAGTTAGATAACATTAGTTAGTTAACAATAAAAATATGACCATCTTTGAGTTATAGGAACAATCATCACTAATGTGTATTATCCAACATAAAAGAATATAGGACATAATCATCAATGACTAACAAGATCAACAATACCACAAGAGATGGGGTCATGCACTGCCCCCCTAGGATTGGGCTTCCTCTTGGAAGTCCTTAAAAGTGAAGGTAAGCACAAGAACTTGATAATAATCCTTTATATATATAAAAATCCAAGTATGATAATAACAAACTTTATCTTCCAAAGTATTTTAAAATATTAGGAAACTTTAGAATTTAACTATCTACTCAAAAGATTATCCACCCATGTTATATAACAATATTATAGATTTCAATTTCACATTACTTCATCTATCACTTATATGATTATTAAGGAATACACTATACATATATATGTTCACTTAAATCAACATCTCTTTGTAAAATAGGTCAATCATTTCACAACAACACAATGTATCTACATTTTTATAAATCATTCATTTCCTTTTATTATGACAATTCCTATAGTTAATCCATAAGCATCACAAAAATTGATTTACAACACTCACATCATCAACACACGTTAACATATCACCTAGTTCAGGAAATGGGATTTATAAGGAGGAATGCTGCCAAATTCCATATCACTAATCAGAACCAACTACCATCACTAAGTAATCATAATAATATTAGTCCAAGGATGGTCTTGAGGCCCTCCCTAGGACCCCTATATACATTTCCTAGTACTTTCCCCTTGTTTGTGTAAGGGGGTTAGCCTCCAAGAAGGAAGGTACACAAAGAATCACACACTAGGGGAGAATGGATTATGACCATCCCATACAGATCCCATTTACATCCCCATCCTCACAAGATAAATTCCCCAGTGCATTTGCAACCCAATATGACTTCCCACGGATCCCTCCTAGTTATAGCAATTTACAGAGCTCACATCATGACACATATGCCAATAGTTCAAAAAAGCCTCAAACATAAGAAGGTAAAAATAAGATCTCAAAATTTACAACAAAATCCTGAGAACTAAAGTAAATGGATAAATCAAGTACAAAGGAGACATCTCAATCAAAATAAAAATTGTTTAAATAAAATTAAGTCCTCGAGGAAAAAAGGTCCACACAAATTAGATATCCAAAAATACAATACTACTAGCCAAAAAAACCAAAAGAATCTTCAAAATATTACACATTTCACAAAGATTGGCACATTACATACACTATGTGACTTCTTCAAGCCACTTGAGGGGTGGAGGCCTGAAATGGTGGTTCTCAAACCACATAGGTAGAAAAAAATATTGGTCTTAAAACACTTATAATATGATGGTCTCAAACCATAAAATAATAATATGGTGGTGTCAAACCATAAAATATCAATTAATAACCAAGCATACTCCCACACAACCTGCAACATGCCATCCAAGTAGCCATAAATCATGTATATGAAGTAGCCTGTAAAAGAAGTTATTTGTACATTGGATATTACCCAAGGGAACATAATTCACTAACACATATCTTTTTCATCATCCCTATATTTCTATAGTCCAAGAAATGTTGTAATACTGCATTGTCACAAGTCTCAAATTTTGTACTTCATATTCTTTTAGAAACTATTGGATAGTAAAAAAAATTAAACAATTGTGTTCTTCTTTCTTTGTTTCCAACACTACTTGTGGACCATGAATAGTTGAAGAATTACATGTATGTGAATAGACCATTAGTGATACCACAAGAACATTGTATCTAATACTCATGTCTCTTAATTTGATCTATATAATATTTGTAGCTCAAATGGAAGCTCATCCAAAGTTTGGCACACTAGATCCATCCTAGACCCATTAGATACAACTCAAGGAAAAAAATGTATTATATTATGGATCAAAAAATGTGGTCTTGAAAGGGGGAGCAAATCCAACTCAATGTTCCAAGAGGGAACATGGTTTTCAACATTTATCCACTACTTAGCACAAAGATGCATCAAGGAAGAATCATAATGTTCCAATGAATGGGGGATTCTCTCAACCCATAATACACTAGCAAAGCCTTTCTCCAAATGGAGTGGTAAATACTAGGGAAATTCAAATGCACAACAACAAACACAAAATCTTATCACCACACATAAATTAACAAAAGGTATACATAAGTAGATCTTCATCTTAGAGGTCTACACACCCTTATACCAAGTTGGATACACCATATCTCAAACTTGGGTCACAAACATAACATTCACTGGTTTCTCACAATACATATAATAATGTACTTTTTAAGCCTTTGACACACTTATTAGAAAATAACAAACACTTAGCCACCTTAAAACATATAAAACCACTTATCACTATCAATACATGAATTGTAACTTACAATTGAAATAGTTATCAACACCCAAGCACATCACTATCATATTGCATTTCCAAATAGGAATTCCAAATAGAGGGATTAGGGGCTCTACAAAACATGGGGAAACATGTGAACAACGATCATAATTAAATATCCACCATAGAAGTCCACATAACTCCACATTAGTGCCACAACATAACCATAACCATATCAACACCTGTATTCCTCCCAACAAGAAATTTGTATAAAGTAGAATGGGATGCTCATATTCCCATAGATGCAAATGTATGCATACATTGGTAATGGATATCACCCACAAGGTATACGCATATCCCAAATAATGAATTTTCCCTATGTGTGGGAGCTACGCCCACTCAATGTCATGCCCTAAAATTTTTTACTCAACTAAACAATACATAACCACCAATTTTTTGAATAAATACGTATAACACTAATAATTATTAACCACACCTGAACATGGTAGCCTATTAATGATAAATTTGTTATTAAATATCCCTAATAACATACCTAATAATGTTGATTTTAATAGCACTCCACTCTTTTAATATTTATATTTACTTATCTTTCGATAAATAATGTTTATTCTATGAATATCACCCTTCCAACTTTCCTATCTACAACATGTTCTCCTATATTAACAATAAAGGAATATAATATTGTATAATAAAAACTAAACCATTGAGAGTTTGAAAAAAAGAAGCAAAGTTATAATAAACAAGAAATATTACACAAAAATTTAAGTATAAACATATAATTATAAGATAATTCTAACGCCAAAATAACACCAATGACAAAACAGTTTATTTCCACCATTGTAAAGTTTAGTTCTAGATTTTCCTTTAAAACAAGATTTAAGTGATAAGTTCACCTATTGGTTAAATTTAGTAATTCTCATTTGAATTATCTTCATGACTTTAGTTAAGAGTTCAAGGAGAAAATTCAAAATAAAAGTTTATTTCCTCATGAAATTTTTGACAACTTTGGAACTTCTTTAAGATTAATGTTAACCAAATTTATTAGGATAGATTTTCAATCTTTAGTTTCCAATACAGTTATTTTATATTAAACTTATTATTTAATTTTCTTTTCACAATTATTTGAGAAAGAAATTAGCCATCTACTAATTAAAAGTTCTTACTTAATTAATTCATTATGCATTGTTAAAAGTTAAAATTGCAATCATATATTCCAATATTTTCAAGGAAGATAAGACTTGTGTTAATCAAAATAAAATGATCTTCTTGAAGCTTATTATGGTACATAGTTTGCATATCATTACATTATAATAGCTTGCCAAGTTATGCTATCTAATACTTACTAATGTTAATACAAATATATGTCCACTTAAATCATCCCTATTTTATTCATTCTTCATATGTGATTAACTACTATAATCATTCCTTTCGAATCCCTTAATAGGCTCAAGGATCAATTAATTATGCACTTCTTCATGTTGCAAGATGGTGTGTCCCTTGGTCTTCCTTGCAGCACAACGCTTGGGTTTGTGACATGATCTAACTGCCTCCTGTGGATCTTAACTGACACTTGTATCGGGCATTGATAGGTTGACTTTTTGGTTCAACATAAAGGCCAACAATTGGTATCAGAGTTGGTCATAGGCTCAAACCCCTCACTTGTGTTGGGGGGATTGTTGGAAGATTGTGTGTCCCTTGGTCTTCCTTGCAGCACAACGCTTGGATTTGTGACAAGCTCTAATCACCTCCTCTGGATCTTCACTGACACTTGTATCGGGCATTGATAGGTTAACCTTTTGGTGCAATGGCAATGTAGCACCCCTCCATTTTTCTATTTTGATCGAACAATGTTCTTCTATGTATGCTTTATTTATGTTAGCACTTTGACTGTGGGACTTGGTTCTATTCAATCGCAATTGTTAAGTGATGCATATGTGATATTTTGATGTGATGGAATTTTAATCTAATGTTATCATTATGGCATGTTTTGAATTAGCATAGTAGTTATTTAATTAATAATGCCTTATGCTTTTATTATATTGTTGATGTTAGACTCGTCAATTAAAAAGTTTGTATTGGTGAATGGGACGGGATTGTATCACTCGCTTGCAAGCGCCCTACGATTATGAGATTTCCTCTTCATAGTGTTTTTTATTATATCATATATATATATATGCATGTTAGATATACTCTGTTTGCAGGTTGACAGGTACAGGACATCGACTCCACCTAATTTCACAAGTTTGAGCATGTCCATTGACTAATGGTAATCGATTGGGAGATAGTAGCTAGGTTTTCCATGCCAAGTCATCACCCTAGTCATAGTGTGTCATCAGGTTGTCATCAAGTTTAGTTGTTTTAATATGGTTCATTCCTCCTTGGTTATTTATTTAATTTCATATTATAAAGGTTATTAAATGGTGGGTGTAGTTAAAATGATGATTAAATATATCTAGTTGTAATGTTGAAATATTATTTATTTTATTGACTAAATTGATTTAATTAATAAAATTAGATTTAGTTTATTGATTAATTAGGTTAATGGTGATAAATTAAATAAAGTAGTTGTTTTGGCATTATGGATATTAAGTTTTAAATTAAAAAAAAATAAAAATGAAAAGCATGTTTGGATATTTAGATTTATATTAAAATAAAAATGAAAATCATGTTTGAAATAGCACTTTTTGAAAAATTATAGATAAAATAAATTCTTTACAAAAATTGAATTCTTTTTGTTAAAAAGAAATTTTGAAATGCATGAAATTGCAATTGGAAAGTAAATTTGTTTTAAATTTAAAAGAAATGGAAATATCTCCAAAATTGCAATAAATTTGGTGGATGGGATATTTTAGGGGTTTGACTAAATTTGGGAAAAACTCTATTTGAGCAATTTTCAATTTCATATATTTTTCAATTTTCAATTTGGTGGAGAGTTTTTGCTATGGCTTTGCTTGGATTTGAAGAAGAAGATTGAAATTCTTGGGTGGGCTGGAAAAATATTTGGAAGCACCATTTGAGTCCTTCAAGCTTTGGAGGAAAAACCAGGGTCTCTCTTTGATTTTTGTTTTCATTTTGAAATGAGTTTCAAATTTCTTTATGCTATTGGAAAAATCTTCAAAATGTTGTTTGAATTACAATGAAAACCCATATCAAATTTGTTCAATACTTGCAAACTTCTATTGAAATTTTGCGAAATAAAACAAAACAAGAATTAAACCAAAAGAAAATTTCTTTTCAAACTGAAAACTTAAAAAAAGCCAGATATGGTGTTGTCAAATTTATTATTTTCATTGCAAAATTTTGTTGTGCAATTGCACAGTTTGGCTGGAAATGAAAATTTTGGGTATATATTGTAAATCCAATTTGATCACTTCACATATGATCCGTCGTCTCCTCGTATTCATCCGGTTGCTCGTCCCCTCTGTCAGTATTAATTAAACCAATTGTTTAATTAATACCCTGCATCTTGCACAAAGGTCCTAAAGTATTTAATTTAATACTTTACCCCTCTTCCTCCTCTAAATTAAATAAATATACCCTTTTATTTAATCTAGTCATATTCCCCTTTTGAATTAAAATTCATTTTTTATTCCTCTTTCCTCTCTCATGGTCACATCCTCCAACTTTTGCAAGTTGGTCCCCTAATCCA
>VDFB02064099.1:0-11599 GCA_007258455.2 Sequoia sempervirens
AGAAGGTAGCCCATTATCTTAATGGGTTACAGTCGAGCATTCAGGAGGAGTTAAGCCCAGTCAAAATGATCACCATTGAGGATGCATACCAGTTTGCTTTGAAAGTTGAAGAGAAGTTGAACAAAAGATTTGATAGGAGGTCAGAGTGAAAAGGGAAGTGGAAGATCTTCTGGAAGCCGAAATTATGATGAAAATAAAAATGAAGGTGTCAGTATCAGTCAAAACCAGAAGAATGATAACTTCTACCACCCTCATGATCAAAATAGTGGTGATCAAAGAGGTAGAGGACGAGGGAGATCTAGACAAGGATCTGGAAGAGGTGGTTTTAGAGGAATGTGTTTCCAGTGTGGTGAAGAAGGACATCGAGCCTATGAATTTCCACATCAAGGGCAGAAAAAAGGTCAGAAGGTCATGGAAGGGTTGCACATGCAGATGAGGAGGCTCAATCAAAACATTCAGATGATGTTGAAAGGGGAGAAGCCCTAGTGATTAGAAGAGCACTAGTGACTGAAGAGAAGGAGCCTGAACAGAGGAAGAATTTGTTCTGCACAAGGTGCAAATGTGAAGGAAAATGTTGTGAATTCATCATTGACAGTGGGAGCATTGATAATCTGGTGTTAGAGGAGATGGTTATAAAGTTGAAGCTAAAGAGTGAAAGACATCCACATCCATATCAGATTGCCTGGTTGCAGAAGGATCACAAAGTTTTGGTCAATGAGAAGTGCCTAGTGAAGTTCAAGATCGGGAGCTACCATGATGAGGTACTCTCTGATATCATTCCCATGGATGCATGCCACAAGTTTTTGGGGAGACCGTGGCAGTTCGACATGCGAGCTATACATGATGGCCATGCAAACACTTATTCCCTAACAAAAGATGGGGTTTTTCACAAGTTGAAACCCCTGAAGGAGGTTGAAGAAAAGGTATGCAATAGTGCTAGAATTTGTTATATTGATGGAAGAATTTTTTTAGAAGGTATGAAGCATGAGCGTGTGTACTATGCATTGATTCCTAGAGTGGATAAGGAGGATAGTGAGAAGGTGCCAGTAGAAGTTTCTAGGTTGTTGGATGACTTTCAGGAAATTTTTTCTGATAATGTACTTAAGGGTTTACCACCAGTGAGGAAGGTCAATCATCATATTGACTTGATCTCTGGAGCCATTTTTCCAAATAAGGCAGCTCGCAGAATGACTCCAATAGAAAATGAGGAGTTAGACAAACAAGTTCAGGAGTTGTTGAGAAAGGGTTTGATTCGAGAGAGCCTGAGCCCATGTGCAGTACCTGCAGTACTAGCACCAAAGAAGGATGGGGAATGGAGGATGTGTACAGACTCCAAGGCCATAAACAACATAACAATCAAGTACAGATTTCCCCTGCCAAGGATGGATGACCTGATGGACTATTTGAGTGGAGCTCAGTACTTCACAAAGATTGATCTGAAGAGTGGTTATCACCATATCCAGATTCAAGAGGGAGATGAATGGAAGACTACCTTCAAGACCAAAGAGGGCCTGTATGAGTGGTTAGTCATGCCTTTTGGGCTAACCAATGCACCGAGCACATTCATGCGACTCATGAATGAGGTATTAAAAAAAATTATGGGAAGTTTTGTCATTGTGTATTTAGATGATATTTTTATTTTTAGTAGAACTTTGGATGAGCATTTGATGCATATTCGAGAGCCTTTGAGAAGTTAAGAGAGGAGAAATTGTTGATAAATTTGAAGAAGTGCAATTTTGTGAAGAAGGAATTAGTGTACTTGGGGTTTGTAGTCTCAGTAGAAGCTCTCAAGATGGACCCAGAGAAGGTGAAGGCTATTCTGGAATGGCCTACCCCAAAAAATGCTACTGAAGTAAGATCTTTCCATGGTTTGGCTAGTTTTAATAGAAAGTTCATTAGAAACTTCAGTAGTATTTGTGCACCCCTAACTGAAACAATGAGAGGGGATAGAAAAGAGTTCAAGTGGAGCACTGGAGCAACGAAAAGTTTCGAACTATTGAAAAAAAAGGTGGCAGAGCAGCCTGTTCTAGTCCTCCCAGATTTTAATAAGGTGTTTCAGGTGGATTGTGATGCCAATGGGTGTGCCATTGGAGCAGTATTGAGCCAAGAAGGTAAGCCCATTGCCTATTTTAGTGAAAAGTTAAATAATGCCAAGAGAAAGTATTCTATATATGATCAGGAATTTTATGCAATAGTTCAAGCACTAAAGAAATGGAGGCATTATCTGTTGCTAAAGGAATTTGTTTTGTATACTGATCATCAAGCATTGTAGTACCTGAATAGTCAAGGAAAATTAAATCAGAGGCATATGAAATGGGTATAATTTTTGCAGAGTTATACCTTTGTTTTATAACATAGGAGTGGGAGGTCGAATAGGGTTGCAGATGCCTTAAGTACGAGGCATAAATTGTTGACGAAGATGTAGATTGAAGTGGTTGGGTTCAATGAACTCAAGACATTGTATGTAGAATATCCTGATTTTGTAGAGGCTTGGAAAGCTTGCAAGGAGCATGTTACAGTGGATAGGACAAAGTGGCTAGAGTTCATAATCCAGAATGGCATGTTGTTTAAGGGAAGTCAACTGTGTATTCTGAGGAGTTCCATGAGGGAGAACCTGATAAAGGAGAAGCACAGTGGAGGAATGGCAGGACATTTTGGTCAAGATAAGACTATAGCCATTATCAATGAAAATTACTATTGGCCTCAGTTGTCACACAATGTGAAGAAGTTTGTACAGAGTTGTAGGGTATGTTAGATGGCTAAGGGAGTGAGCTAGAATATAGGGTTGTATTAGCCCTTACTTGTACCAGAGAGGCCATGGGAGGATATAAGTATGGACTTTGTTCTTGGCTTGCCAAGGATATAGAGAGGGAATGACTCAGTATTTGTGGTGGTTGATAGGTTTTCAAAGATGGCACATTTTATTCTATGTCAAAAGACCCATGATGCAGTCCACATTGCTGACTTGTTCTTTAGAGAGGTGGTGAGACTACATGGTCTGCCAAAGAGTATTGTCTCAGATCATGACACCAAATTTGTGGGATACTTTTGGAGGACCTTGTGGAAGAAGTCTAGAATGGAGTTGAAGTTCAGTTCTGCACACCATCCACAAATAGATGGGTAGACAAAGGTTGTAAATAGGATTCTGGGTAACCTACTGAGATGCTTGGTAGGAGATAAACCCAAGGGATGGGACTTGATCTTACCCTAGGTAGAATTTTCTTACAACAATTTTATCAACAGAAGCACTGGTAGATCACCATTCTAGATTGTGTATGGAGGCAGCCCCAGAAAAACTCCAGAATTGAGGAAGATGGACCAAGGGAAGAAGATAAGTGCCGAAGTTGAAGATTTTGTAGAGCAAATCAAGGGTATACATGAGAAGGTAACATAACATATTGACAAGATGAATATGTAGTATAAGGCCACGAAAGATCAGAAAAGGAGGAATAAGGAGTTTCAGATTGGTGATGAAATAATGGTCCACTTGAGGAAAGAAAGGTTTCCAATAGGTACCTATAACAAATTGAAGATGAAGAAATTTGGTCCCTGCAAGATTTTGAAGAAGCATGATCCAGGGAATGTGCATGGAGTAGAGTTGCCAGATGGAGTCAACATTTCCCCTGTGTTCAACATTTTAGATTTGACAGAGTATCATGAAGGTGGCGCAAAGGATGCACCAACAATATAGGGTAGTATGGCATTCCAACACCTACTTCAGAGAAGGAGGAGATTGAAGAAATCCTAGATAGTAGTGTGGGAAGAAGTACATGAAACAGGCAGTATGAAGTATATCTAGTGAAATGGAGAGGAAGGCCTGTGGAAGATTCATCCTGGTTGTCTAAGGCAGAGGTTGACCATTTGGGTTTTCCTCAACCATCTGAGACGTGACAGGGTCACTTCTCAAATTACCCTTGGTGTCTAATGCAGGAGCATCTAGTGGTGTAAGGGCAATCCTACATCACCCAAAAAAAGAGTTTCATTTCATATTGGTAGTTTCTTAGATTTTTTTGCATTTCTGGATACCCTTTTCGTCATAATTTAATTCCCAACTTACGGTTTTGCTTTTTTATTCCTCAGTTGAAAGATATTGTAGTTTTAGTCTCCAAGAATTACACCTAAAAACCTTCCAAATCAGATTTGAGGCACTAAACGGTCCCGAAATGGCCCCAAAAATTGCTAAAATTGGCATAGCATTTTGAGCATGTTCTTGACTCTGAGACCTTTCCAACGGTTCAAATAGTTCAAAAAACAGAGTCCCGGATCAAAAGTTATGGCTCCCAAAATTTGGCACACTTTCTAGAAGATAGTAATTTTCGAATGTACCTTGAAATTTGATTATCAATTTGCAACTTCCGGTGCCAGACCGCCAAAAAATAAATTTTAAATGTTTTTTTGGCTTCAAACTAATAAGGAGCTCTATTTATGGGCAAGTTTCTGATTTTTGTGTAGTTTTTGGGGGAAACAAGTTCACACGCTGCGAAAAGGGTTATTCTGTGATTTTCTGTAACTTGCATCTGTTGTAGAACTTGAGGATTTGAGATCCTTTGCATGTAAGAAGTTCCATTTTTTGAATAATAAAATTATTCTCTTGTTTTCTAAGTTATTTTCTTTGTCTCGGGTTGCACCCTCGTCAAGAATTTTTGTCTAAGGCATTCACAGTATATACTCTAAGATAGAGTCATAGTATTTTGGTATGCATCCTTCAATAGTGCAATATTTAGTCTTTTGTTTCAAAAGATAAGTTGATGAAGATGTGAAGGTGTTATATCCAAGGTTTCATGCCAATATTAATTCTACAATGAAAGTTACAAGTGACATAGTTTTAGTTTGTGCTATGATAGAGCAAAGTGGTTCAAAAGGCTTGTTGGAATGCTTTGCATTCCTTCGAAAATGAAGATTTGGCCAAGTGGATTTGAGGACTTACTCAATGATTTCCAATGCATGCTACATTGAAGTTTCAAGTGTTATAACACTCTGCAAGTTTAGTTTTCAAGTGACAGTGTGTTATAGTTGGTTTTAGATGCTTAATCTTCTTTAAAACAAGTGTTTGATTACTTACTCCACTAGAAGATTGTGAAGATTAGTTGTATGAGTTTGTTTGGACACTCCACATGGACCTCATAGTGTCTAAGGTTTGAAGTGAATGTAGAGCCTTCTTGTTTCTAGTACCACACAAAATTTTCAAGTCTTTTTATGAAATTATATTTTTGCTAAGACCAACCAATGCATGTTAATGATGTGCACGCCACAAGTCCAAGTGTGAGCAGAGGTTATGGAGTGATTGAAGATGTTTTATGGGTCATGCCAACTCATTTGGGAGAAATTTAAATAATATTTTATCATTTTTGTATACCGCCAATGGATATGTAGGCTGACATGTTACAAGTTTCATATTTTCTTGTTTATGACTGAATGAATTTGTATTTTGCAAGTGTGTAGATGATATATATAGAAGATAAAATATGAGAAGGGTATGATGGAAGTGTGTGAAGATGTATGAGTGCATGAGAAAAGTGTGACAAGATCCTCTACAGACCTAATGTCCAAAATTGATGCCTATCAGTGGTTGAAGCCATAAAGTCAGTCATATTTTAGTTGTTCTTTCTTTCAATTAGGGAGTAGTAGCTTACATGGGTTTTAGCACCTACAAAAAAGTTGTATACATAGGGAGTAGTAGCTTCCTTGGGTTTTATCCCTAAAACAAAGTTGGAACTATTATTTACTTGTGAGGCTGGATTAGGACAATAGCTCCTACCAACATTTCTTACCATCATTTTTCCCCTATATGGCATTTTCCATGTAAATCTAGTGTCATTTGTGTTCTTTTGTGGATGCTTATCTTCTTTCCAATTTTGATTAAGTAGGTGTATGCTTAAATAATATAACTTAGCTTCAATAGTTACTAATTGGGATTGAAATTAAAATTATACAGATTCATCCCCCCTTTCAATATTCCAATGTGTTCAACACAAATATATCACTATATATAACCTCTAAGATTTGTTTATCCTAGTGCTACTAGATGTAAAAGAAACTCTATGATGTTTCCCATACACGTGCAATGTTCATAAAATATAAAATCAGTAAAGTAACCAAACAAACCATCAACCATCTTCTTATTTTATGAGGGTTTTGAGACCCTTCTCACCTATGCAACCCACCCTCCGGTGTCATATTTTTAAAGATACAATTTTTTATCAATTCCATTAATAGAGGTATAGGAGTTTGATGAAACCTAAACATGGTGCCATATTGAGTTCCCCTAGTTGATAGTAATTTTCATTTACTTAACTTGCAAGCATTGTTCTCAAAAGTAATATACATCACTAAGTCATTCTTTTTTGATAAATAAATAAATTTCTAGATAAACTAGGGATATGCATCACATTCTTGAAAAATTTCACCCTCACATCTAAAAATAAATTTTACCTCTTCTCAACCCATAATCTTTCATGTGTTGTTGTCCTTAAAGAAAACTTCCCCACCATCATAAGCTAAATATGTTAAAAACCACTCTTTATGAGGAGTCATGTGGTAGGGTGCACCTAAATATATCAGCCAAGAGTAATTAGAAGTCATTTTAGTAGAAATAATAACCACATCAATAACTTCATCATAAGAGGATTTATCTAGATAGAAAAATCAACATTAATAGTTTTCTTATTCTTATATTCCTTTTTTGAGATGCCCCCATTTGTCATAGTTCCAACACTTCAATATACTCTAAGACCCTCCCTTAGATTTAAAATAGTTCTTAGACTTATCCTTATCACCCTTCTTGTTGTCCTTACTCCTCTCATTTAGATGTCCCCTATATATGTAATGTATCCTTAGAATTTCTTGAAGTCCTCCACCTTTCCTGTGTGAGAAAGGTGGCAACAAGGGATTCCAAAATTTAATCTATCAAAGAACCATTTTGTGTAAAAATTAAAACATTTTGAGATTGAGGCAATGAACATAGTAACAAAATAAACTTATCCTCTTTTTTTCTATTTTCACATTGATTGATTGCAACTGGTTCAATATTAGATTAAGCCATTCAAATGTTATACGACCAAGTCCCATCCTTGATCTACCTGGAATTGCAAGAAAACACAACATACTCCTACTATAGCAAAAAAATCTAATCACACTAAAAAAAAGATATTGGTGTACTCTCCTCAAAATCTAATCACACACTCAAAAAACGATATTGATGAACTCTCCTTAAAATGAACATAAAACTAATGAGAATAACATTGATATGCAAATTTCATTATTACACTAATATAACTCCTTTTTTATTAAATATAAAAAAGCTACTTTAAAAAAATTGGCTTCTAAATTATTTCCTTCAATGTTGAAAGCATTAATTGAATTCTGAGCCATCCTTGATGAAAGTTTGTGAACTTTGGCTTGTTAAAAGAAACAACATCCAATCTTGGGTATAATCAAAATATTTCGAGATTGAGACAATGAACATAATAACAAAATAAACTTATCCTCTTCTTCTATTTTCACACCTATTGATTTCACTTGGCTCAATATTATATTAAGCCATTCAAATGTTATATGACTGAGCCCCCATCCTTCATCTACTTGAAATTGCAAGCGAACACAACAAACTCCTACTATAGCAAAAAAATCTAATCACATCCTCAAAGAAAGATATTGATGTACTCTCCTCAAAATGAACATAAAACTAATAAGAAATGACATAAGTATGGAAATTTCATTATTACTCTAATATAACTCCCGTTTTTTATTAAAATGAGCCCGAACAGGTAGTTGAGTTGGTTTGGGTAGTGGGTTTGCTCCCCGTTGGTCTCGGGTTCGACTCCACACCCAGGTTTAAGAGGTGGGACTTCTTGCAGGTGGGGGATCTCACCCACTAGGGACCAATCTCACCCCAACTCGCCACTCGGCTGGATTGTGGAGACACCCCTATAATATAAAAAAAAACCCTCTAAATTATTTCCTTCAATGTTAAAAACATTAATTGAATTCCGAGCCATCCTTGAAGAAAGTTTGCGAACCTGGGCTTGTTAAAAGAAACAACATCCAATCCTGGGTATAAGTTGAATTTCCAAGCAGATGCTCCGGTAAAATCCATCTCATCAAGGCTGTTAACAGCCCTGACCAGAGTTTGGTTAGTTTGTACAAAACTGGCAGTGACAAACATTTACTCCACATGCATGGACGTCAAAAGTTTTTGGCAGTCAAAGATCTCCTCTTCTCTTATAAATACAATGCATAAGGAAGGCAATCTAAGTTCTCCTCTGACTGTATAACTTCTCCAGTACTGGAAAGCCCGACAGATTTTAATATTTGAGCTGCATGGTTTCTGGTGCTTCTACTTCTGACCAAACAAAAAACAACAAGAGATCAGATTTACGTTTAAATTGAAGACATGGGAGACCCCATATAACAGTTCAAATAGTATACCATCTCCTTCAGTGTTCCCCAGTATTCAGCAAACATATCCACACCTACCATCTCCTTCAGTGTTCCCCAGTGTTCTCCAATCAGCAGTCCATGTTGTCTTCCCGGTTGCATGATTTGATTGGCTTTCAAATACAGTTTCCATAATCTATGTATGAGCTGTGTGCCAAAGCATTATATAAGTAAACTATTTTATTTGCCATCATCTTACCTGGGATTGAGATTCGGTGAACTGTGTTGCATAAATTTTAGATGCCAACCTTTTCCTTTATGAATGTGACTGAGAAAGATGGGAATCCTATGCACATTGTGTATATACAGAGAAAAGTGTATTAGTCTTCTTATTTCATTTTCACTGAATGCTTTGTGATTTGATTTTGAATGTAGTCAAGCAAGAAAATAATGCATGTATATGCTCAAGTTTGGAAAGTATGTGATGAGACCGGTAGAATAATTTGTAGTTGGCCTTTTGATGAACGAAGTTAAAAGCTCAAAAACCAGAGAGAAGCAAAGAAGAAAATGACAACGTAAGTTTGATAAGGGGTTTTTTTTTCACTGTCAGAAAATTCACCATTTAACAATTCATCATTATGACAAATTCATTTCGTGGAAAATTTACCACCAACAATTCACTGCCGACAATTCATTGCCAAAATTGTTAATGCGATGAATTGTTGACGGTGAATTTTCCACGAGATGAATTTGTCATGATGGTGAATTTCCTTGAAGCCCTTTGAAACAGTGTCCATTTCTAATGAGAAAAGATTGAAAGAGTTTATCACATGACTACTTTTTTAAGTCAAATTATTTATTTATATGTATGAGTAGTGGTTTCTTAGTATGAATAGTCTACGGTATTATTTATATTATTTTAGATAAAGTTTATTTAGTTTGTAATTTTATCTATAAATGTTTAATATATATTGTGTTTCATGATCTACACATTATAGAATTATTTAGACCATTCAATTTGTATTGATTGTGTTTTTTTAGGAAAGTCTCAATTTGCTTCATCTCTACGGATATCATTTAGATGCAATGAGTGTTAAGTGGATCATTATATTCATCAAATATGAGTTCTTGTGAGCCACTACTCATCAAATATAAGTTGATGAAAGTTAGCTAAAAAATAATATAATTGAATCTCGATTTTTTTTTGCATAATTGTACACAATAGAAAAACCCCACCTTTTTCTTATTATATCAAATTCTCTATACTTTAAAGTATACATTATGGTGATGATGTAAGACTCATGTTATTCTTTTATCTAGTGAATATATTTAAAATGCCACATAAAATACTTACAAAGCATATACATATTGCCAAATATTTTTTGCTGAAATAAACTAATATTATGTTTGCATCTACTACAAGATCAAAGATTGGATCTAATTGAATTTTAAAAAATATATCTAAATAAGATTCTTCGATAAATTAGTGGGCTTTCTTAAACATCAAGCAATTCAATAACCAAAAAAGAAAATTCAATAAGACGAAGATAATTATTTATCTTTTTTGACATAAATGATGTGTAAAAGTGTTATTGACCATTTGTCCAATAAACCATTTGATGTTTAAATAAAGAATGAATAAAATCTAAAAAGCATAATAATCTTACAATGAAAAGAGGCTAATAATTATTCTATGTTTGGATCAAAAAGAGGAAACAAAGAAAAATTCAAATTATTACATATTAAGGCTAAAGTATGACTACATAAAGGTGTGCCATAAAATTGTGTACATGTCACTACACTAGAGAGAGGAAAAGTATCATATTAAATTAGGAGAGAAATCTACATAACTGAAAAAATGACTTAGACTACATGGAATATATAATATAGTAGCAAAGTAGAAGATGAATCTAGAAAAAATGACACTTGTATCATATTATTGATCATTTCCAACTCCTATATTTTCAGAATATTTCCAAAGGTCATCACGAAGAAGGGTAGAAAATGTCACATCCAAATAGATAGAAGAGAATATCTCTAATGTTCCACATCATATCCTTATTTGAGTCTCAAATTACAATAAATTTGAAATAGAAAAAAACCACAAATCTATAGTTAATTAACCCTAGCAATAGCAATAATTAACAAGAGTGATAATATTGAGAAACAATAAATAAGACAATATAATTAAATGGTCTCAAATGAGTAGGTGAATTAATTGAGAATAACATGTCACATATGATGCCAAAGAGACCTATTAGGAAGGTGGAGTAGTACTAAAGGTCTTCACTACAAGAACTTTGTGAGGAAGGATACAAAATATATAAACATAAATGAATATTCATTTGGAATGAATCATTAAAGGAATTACCAGCGGGAAATTAGTAGGATAAAGAGCTCAAAGAAACACCACAGTTATATTTTGAGACCTGTTAACTTTAACTTTAACATCATCTTCTTTGAACACCTAAATGTGCTAATTTAACTTTAACATCATCTTCTTTAAATTTGTCAAAAATACAAGAAATGTCTAAAGTGAGAACACGAAACCTCTCATAATCTTCAAATATTGTGTAACAAAATATTTAATAAATTCTTAAATGTACAAATTTAACTTTAACATCATCTTCTTTAAATTTTCCAAAAATCCAAGAAATATCTAAAGTGAGAACATGAAACCTCTCATAATACCTAAATATTGTGTAACAAAATCATTAAGTACTATAAACTATATAATTTCTAATTTTATAGAGATAATTGAAAGTAGAAGCTTTAAATTTAGGTTCCATTAAAATGTAATATATCTTGGCCAATGAGTAGAATCCTATAAAAAGAGTTATATGTAATGTAATATGATCATAATGAAAGGGATAATAGAGATAATGGATGTACTTCCTATAAATTTTCACGAATTCCCAAAATAAATGCTTGAATATCTTTAGAAAATCATCAACACACATATTTGGATTGGAAGGATTAAAGTTCAATGTAACTTTTATAAAGAAAATAGGTAACACAACTTTAACTTTTTAACTTGATCATCTAAAATTAATATATGTTCCAAATTTTGAAATGATGTAAACTAATGAAAAATGGACATTTTAGTTTAGTTTAGATTTTCTTTCTTGAAAAAGTAGTAATAATTGATTTTTTTTTGTTAAATAATCATTAATATTTAATTGTAGAAAAAAATAATAAAGTGAGCTTGATAGAACATCAAGTT
>VDFB02064100.1:0-13001 GCA_007258455.2 Sequoia sempervirens
CGAGGAGACTCATCATTGTCAATCTCCACATGAGTTCCCTTGGATCTTCTAAATGCAACATCTTCCTCAAATGTGACATCTCTACTGATCTCAATCAATTTCTGACCTGAAACGTAAATCCTGTAGGCTTTTGATGTCTCACTATAGCCCACAAATATTCCCTTCTTGCCAGAAGGCTCCAATTTAGTTCTCTTTTCTTTTGGAACATGAACATAGACAAGACATCCAAAGATCCTCAAATGACTAACCTCAGGCTTCTTCCCTGTAAAGGCTTCTTCCATAGTCATATTCTCCAAGACCTTGTGAGGACTTCTATTCTGAACATATACTGTAGTCCTAGAAGCTTCTACCCATAAGAAGGTTTGCAGATCCTGGTCATGAATCATGGCCTTCGCCACTTCCGCAATCGTCCTGTTCTTTCTCTTTGCAACACCATTCTGTTGAGGATTATAGGGGACACAGAACTCCCTCTTAATCCCAACATCAACACAAAAAATTCTGAAAGCTACCAAAGGTGTATTCTCCTCCATTATCAAATTTGACGACCTTGATTCTTTTACCGGAAAGATTCTCTACCCGAGCTTTGAACTCCTTGAATCTTTCTAACACTTCCTCTGACTCTTTAGTTTTCAAAAAATAAATCCAAGTCTTTCTAGAGTGGTCATCAATAAAAAGAACATAATACAAGAAACCACTCGAGGAAGGAACAGACATAGGTCCACATAAATCAGAATGAATAAGGTCTAAAATACACTTAGATCTACTTTCTCTACTATGGAATGAAGCTTTTGTATTCTTACCCATTGCACAACCTTTGCAAGTTCCTTCATGCTCTTGATTGAACTTAGGAAGTCCCGTAACCATCTTCTCCATGATAGGTAAGGCTCGGAAGTGTAGGTGAGCCAATCTTCGATGCCAAAGATCACATAAGCTTGAAGAATCATGAACTACAAAGCCTGAAGAGGGATGTGTGCATAGCCTAGAGGTTTCATGTCTAACACCAATTACTTTCGGGCATCCTTGGTGGAATTCTCACTGCAATGCTGCCTTTGGAGAAGGAAACTTGATATCCTTTATCTTCTAGAGCTGAAATGGAGATGAGATTGCACTTGATTCTTGGAACATAAAGAACATCACTCAACTGAAGTGTGATGCTAGAATCCAAATGAAGAGTAGAGGTCCCAATCCCTTTCATGGAGTAGCTAGCATCATGTCCAATAATGACTTGTTTGGAAGAATCTCTCTCCACCAAGCTTGATAAGTGCTCCTTTAAACTAATGATGTGTTGAGAAGCACCACTGTCGATGAGCCAAGTGTTGGTGTCTGTAGGTACATTGCTTGATAATGCTGAATAGAACAAATATTCACTTGAATCCTTTTGCGGAGATGCATCATCGACATCTGTAATGGTGGCCTGTTGCTTAGGTCTAGATGGACAATGCTTACCAAAGTGTCCATACTTATCACACCTAAAGCATTGTATCTTGGACAAGTCTCTCTTTTTTTTTAAAGTGGGAGCACCATCATTTCCCTTATCTTGATTCCTCTTGAAGAATCCTTTCTTTCCATCTTTTCCTTTCTTCTTTGAAGCTTGGGAGGCAAGAACATGAATATCTTCATTGTTTGAACTTTGACCAATGCCTCTAGCCACCAACCTTGATTCTTCCTGAATGGAGTTTTCCCTTAGATGATCAAACTTAGGAATTTTTGATCTTGCACTGATTCCTTGAATGTAGGACTCCAAAGACAAACGAAGACCATTGAGAGCAAGCATGGTCAAGTCTTTGTCGTCAACTACATGGCCAATTGTCAAGAGCTAATCTCTCAAATATGAGATCTTCATGAAGTAGGAAATCACTGATTGTCCTTTCGCCATCTTCACATGGTGTAGTTGTTGCTTCAGTGCAAGTGCCCGACTGGTATTGTTGATTTCGTACATTTCTTCCAATGTTTTAAACATGTCTCTTTTCGTCTTCATCTTAGAGACAATGGGAACGATATGATCCTTGACAGAATCAACCAACATTTTCATTGCCTTGATATCTTTCTTTCTCCACTGTAAATTCTCTTCTTCCTCCTTAGGTTTGGGAACTTTGGTCTCCACAAACTTAGCCAAGTCATTCTCTTGCAAGGTGAGCATGATCCTGAAACTCCATGATGTGTAGTTGGATGTTCCCTTGAGTCTATCCTCAATCTTAAGCCCATTCACCATCTTGACTAAAGTATAGATAGACAAAGAAATATAAATAAGTGAATAAAGTATCGCTATAAAGAAAAATATATGATGACGATCTCCTCAAACCTGGATCTGATACCATGTTAGTTTTATGATCAGATTAATAGCACAAAAATTTCATTAAAAAATAACACAATAACACAACAAATACCCTGGGAAAACCCTCCACATGAGGGAGAAAAACCCAACAACAATATATCACTTATATATTGAATTGTCAATACAAATTATCTCCTTTACAAGGGCCGATATGAGGACCAAACAATAGCACCACAAGCTGATGCAAACACAACAACACAATGATGCAATATGATGAAGATAAGACTCAACCTTCAACTGAAACTCAAATTGCTCTTAGATATAAATCATTTTCTCCTTAGATGGTTCACACTTCTCCCAAAAGCATAATGTAGAACTGAATATGAATGATGGTGAACAATGAGATCCAACAAATATATATACACAATGGAGAGAATAGATATGTCTCTTCAAATCATGTCAGCCTCCTTGGAAGAACACGTCTCCACTAAAGAGGTCATCCTCTTTGAAAATCATGCCTCCTCCTAAATAGAAATAATGTCGGCCTAGAGAATAATCACGCCTCTTCAGAATAATGTGTTTTCTTTACAAATAGATGTCTTTACAAAAATTGTGCCTCTTGAGTCTTAATAAATTAAATAGCTGAAAGCTACAATTTAATTTATTTCATATAAGGAGATCATTGGAAGGAGTAGCTCGTCGCTGCTAAAACATCAACACTCTATAGCTTAAAAAGAGTAATTTTTTAACAAGGTACACAACTTTTTATGCTCTAAAAACTTCCCTCATAGTTGTTATAATAGTTAGGTATCGTTTCTAATTATTAATTGCATCTTATCATATACATAATTGAATGTTTTAGTAAGGAAAATATTTAGTTATTTATCATCTTGTTCACTCGTGGTGGTAAACGCTACCTTTTCCCATTAAACATTTTGGTGAACTCGCATTGAATATTGCAATTTTCTGATTTTGAAGTCTCTCATTGCATATTAGGTTAGATCTTGCATTCATTAGCATTGAATTAAGATCTCATTTAGCATTACTTATTTTGCATTAAAATCTTGCATCTCATCTAGGGTTTAGACTTGCATTGTTTTGTATCTCTCTAAATCTAAAAAATACAAAATGAAAATTAGTCATTTTTCATATCATACAATTGCATTTGAAAATTAAAAAAAAAATTGCATTTCAATTTAGACCTTGCATTTCATATTTTTATTGCATTTCTAGAAAATTTGAAGTTGAATTTCATTGTCTCAAACCTAGAACTGAAAGATATCACTGAAAGCTTGCAAATCATTTTAAAATAGTTTAAAAACACCTAACTAGGATCCATTTGCCCCTACTGGAGAATGAGTTCCTAATCAGGTCCTGTCTATACCTTCTGGCAACTGAAAAAGTATCAAAATTCACTATGAAATCCACAGAAACATATCAGAAACATCTAACCATGACCCATTCGCCCTTACTGGTGAATGAGTCCCTATTAGCTACTAATCTACATTTTTTTGATATTAAAATCTTAGTTTCTAACTTCTATTTGGTGGTGTTACTTTCTTGTTTTAGTTTCTTGATTTTTTGTTTCCTTAAATTCATTGCATTTAGCTTAAATTCCTTCATTTTAGTGCATTGTTAAAAATTGAAAATTGCATTCAAACATTTCATTTTCAGCTTATTGCATTGGGTAATCAGTAAGTTACTATGTTTACATTTGAAATTCTGAAAATGGAGAACTATTTAGGCAATGTGTGGAAGTCCTTGTTCTCTTTGGTTGATGTTTTAAGTTGTGTTATTGGCAATGAACCTAATGAAATTGAACTTACTCATGCTCACACAACTCCTAATCCATGTCCTCCTCATGATGTTGACATCATTGGAGAAGATGATGCTAGCATGAATGAATTCATAAATGATTGGCTTAAGAACCTTGAGTCCAATGCATCCTTTTATCCTTCAATGAAACAACTACCACAACTTGAGATGTTTAGCCTTTTACATCCTGAAATTGAGTCACAAGTCGAACTTAGCTCCTCAAACAAGAAAACAATCAACGATGGTATGTCAACAAAGTAACCAACACATTAATTAACCTTGAAGATACATATGACAAAGGATTTAAAATCTTTAGTAAAAAAGGATGTGATACAATAAGTGAACATGAAATTCATCAACTCCTAGAGAAAATACCCACTGAGAATACCAAAGGGTTAGGATATCAAGATCCCCCTCTTGACATAAGTTCTCTCATCCCTGAAGAACACCTAACGCTTTGTAATGATGGTAGGATTTTATTAAATCCTATTCCTGATATAAGTGTCCTTCTTCCTAAAAAATAAACCATGCCTCCTAAGGACAATGATAACAAAGAAATCCATAGATCCCCTATGTATTTGTGGGGGCAACCCTTCCTTCCTATTTCATGATGCGACTTATTTAAAAAATATATGACTTGGCATAGGGATTTCTAAGGAAAGCTCTCATTTCTTAGGATAAACATTGACTACTTTAAAGCAATTTCTCACAGTGATGGTGTCACAGCTGCTTTAAAGTGGGGGCATACATTGATGACATATTTTGGCAAAATCTCATGGCGCAATTTTTCTCTTTTCTTGTGATGTGTCCTCTTCTTGGTGGTGTCATTGGGTTTAATGCCATCCAAGAGTATACGATCTACTGTCATGGCATGATGCGAATGAGGCATCCCATGGGTGACGATATGAAACTTTTGAATTGTCCTCTCTTGGAGACATTAGGCACAATTCTCCATAAGAAGAAGACCTTTACATGAACAAATAAAAATTCCCTTTAACAAAATTTTACATTACAAAAGCATTACATTGTGGTGCCTTATCGAAGTTGTCAAGAGGGTAACTTCGGTATGATATGAGAGGCTAATATGATTCTCTCATTTTCCACTTCGCTGGGACAACTCACCTAGTGGATAGACCGAGGTTCCACTACCCTACAGTGAGAAACATATGTTATGGAAAAATAGCCCCATTCCACATTGCGTTGGAACAATTGTGCTTGAACCTTTGTTTTTCCTTTTTAGCCTTTAACAGGGTATGATTTTGTATCTTTGTTATTGATGCATACTTAAGTGTCTTGGATGTCTACTTTAGTGTGAATTTGACATGGGGTCATCCTCTCACTAAAGTGGGGGAAAAATTTAGTAACATAAAAAGTAGCCCTTTTCCCTTACTTGATTTGATAATTGACATTAAAACTAAATTAATGGTATCTTGTAATAGTGTTGTAATGTGTTTTACACATTCACATCATTCTAAGACCTTTCTTTGACTAAAACATGGTTTAATTGGTCCTTTGCAAAGGTGTTGTGAAGTGTTGTAACACATTTTCACACTTTTCTAGGATTTATTTAGTTAATTAAGCTTAATGGGCCCCTTCTTAATAAAGTGTATTTAAATTTATACCTTATTTAGGTGTTGTAAAGTGTTGTAAAGCACTTTCACATTTATCTAGGGCGGTCTTAATTAATTGTGGTTAATTGGAGTTAATTAACCCCTTTATTTCAAGTTTAAACCTTATTTATGACCTCCTAAAGATCTATCCCGACACTTATAATTTAAATAATAATAAAAAAAATTGGGTAAAAATTAGGTCCTAGAAAATGGTGCTAGGACCCATTTTCCCTAGGTGGCGAAAGGGTCCTCCCTTGTAGGACCCCTCTTTATCAATTGATCTGAAATGGGTTTTAATGTACTTTCTATCCCCGGGGGTTCGGTCTTGGAAAAGGCAGGCAGGGACCCATTCACCCTAGGTGGTGAATGGGTCCTCCGTGTCGAGGACCTTTTTCAAATTTAATTCTAGCGGGAATGTAATAAAGTTTACTTCCAGAACTGGTGTCGGCGTTAATTGTTTGAATTTTGAGGTTAATCTCCTAATTTAGTATAAATAAGGGGCTAATTCACATAGTTTCATCCTAGAATTTCAAGCGAGGTGATCCCACAATATTGGTTTACAATTTTTGGCCAAACTAGACATAACTGATTTTTCTAACTAAAATCTTACTTCAGGGAACCTATAACTTATTCATGTGAGGAATTTGAAGATGATGCAAACTAGTGATTTGTGATTTTTTGTGATTCTAAATATTTTTTCAAAATTTTTGGAATAAATTGCACTTCTTTTCCATCTCCTTGACGGTTTTATCCAGTAAGCTTCATTTTTAAGGAGTGATGCTCGCCGATATCTGACATAACTTTTTTCTATGAGCGATAAATTCTAATTCTTCCAATTTAGATTTGTAACTACGATATCTAACCAATTCATTTGGTTTCAGAGTGTTTTATTAAATATTTTTTCCTTAATCAAGTTTCAAAGTCAAACCAATTACAATTCAGACATAGGCAGACCATATACAACATAACTTGTTTTGTATGTATCAAAATTCAATTTTTTTACTGGATCAAGGACATCAATACCTACCCTAACATATTTTTCAGAATTTTATTTTGATAATCTGCTATTTTTTTTCCACATGTGCAATAGAGAAGCGATTTTACGGTGAAAACCCTATGTTTAATCAATGAAAAAACAAATACATAATAAAACCAAACATATTAAAATTATATTCGATGGATGGCTGGTTTGAGGACTACCATCATCCTAGTTTGAGTCTATGAAGTCTCCTCATTTCATCCTCAGCAGGCTTCAAGGAAAAAAACTACACAAATCTAGTGCGGAGGGAAGGGAAGGGGGTTTTAGTGAACCCAAGGCTCGCTAGTGTTGGAAAATGTGCCTCAAGCTTCTTGACATGAAACTCCTGTGAAAGAGAAAAATGGGTGAGACCCTTAGAATGTCTTACCGATTAGCAACTGTGTTCAAAAGTTCAAAGTTGTTGAGACTTTGGTTTTGTCTTGCCAACGGGTTGGTTCCTAGTGGTCATCGAGGAGACTCTTGGCGACAGTTGAATATCGGGGTGACTGTCACACACATTCCGACTGTGTTAGTCCCGCCGATAGCTTTATTCATATTGGACTTTGGGGAGACTCTCAGACTCTTTTCAAAAGCACCAGTCTCACTGATGGTTCTCCTCTCACTGGCAGGTATACATTCGGTATGATCTCTCACCGACAGTGTGTTTCTCTCATTGTGGTGATGCATTAGGTATGACCTCTTCCAAGACTAATTTACGTGATTGGGTGAGAACTCTTCACGATGGATGTGGTCTCACTATTGATTGCATTCGATTGGCAGGCTCTTATGCAGCTGATGTTTCTCTTGCCAACGGGTTGGTACATTTGGTAGGTGATAGCATTTCTCTGCGTAATTATTCTATGATTGGTGTGAAATCTTGCTGATAGAGGATATCTCACCAATGGATTTCTGTTCACTGTGAACTCTCAGTGATAGTGAAACTCTTGTCGATAGATCTGCACGAGATGGATATCGATGTCAATTCTTAGCGATAACGTGTGTCTGGCCGATGGGTTTGTATTCAATATGATTCTTGCCGATAGAGTGAGTCTGGCCGACAGGTTTGCACTTGATATGACTCCTTGCCGATGGTGGTGACTCTTCTTTGATAGACGATCGGACATTACATCGAGGAGACACAGTCTGGTGTCTCACCAACATGTGACATAGTTGAACTCATTTTGACCGAATGACTGTCCTACATGGTCTATTTTGGACCAATGAGAGAGGAAAAATGTGAACCATTGATGGTTAGGCCCCATTGCTGTTGTTCCTATGTGGAAAGATAAGAAAAAATTGTGGCCGAAAATGATTCGCTTTGTAATGGTCAATAATGTTAGATAGTTAGATGGTGAGGTTGCTTTCGATGGAACACAGATTGATCTGAGTGGGTTTGTTGTATGCGTCTAAGACAATTGTGAGATTAATGTTCTGTACAAATTGATTAGTGAATGTTGCTGTTGTAAATTGACATCAGAAAGTGAAGTTTGTACTCTGTATGTAATTTTTTTTACTGTAATACAAAGAGGCTTTTCTTGGTGTGGTGGGTTTTCTCTCGTAAGGTTTTCCCACTTAATTTGGGTGTCCAATTGTGTATGTGTCCATTTCTCTTTTTTTTATTCTTTTCATGTGTATCTTATTGAATTTTAATTGTAAAATTTAAAGTCATATCTACATTCTTCCCTGAGTTTTTGGCGTTAGGAGAGTTTGTTCCCCACCTAAGCTTTCCTTACAAGTGGTATTAGGCTGTGGGTTGTGTTATCCTTGTGGGTATTGTGTTGATGGTGTTTTCTGCACAGCAACAACTCAGACAAAATACAATATTCTATCTCTCTTGAAAGGTTATTTCCAACAATAAATTACTGAAAATCACCCCAAGGTCTCTCGGGTGTCAGGTCATGACAATGCATAAAAAACTCAGATAATATGTGAAATACTGGTAATCACAATCGGACCTTACTACAAGCAGACTATATCTTCCACTTATCGCGATTTTGTAATATGATCTCAAATCCTAAATCTAACCAGATGATAAATAAATAGCAGAAGATAAGGGTGCAAGGATATGATAAGATCTAAACTATTCCTAGAATGAACAATGCAAACGACAGATATCTGGAATGGACCAATCTCAAATAACCAATTCTTGCTTAACCCACAATGCAATATCACAAGAACGGTGCAATCTTCTAAGGTACATAGATTTTCAAAATCATAGACATTCATCCACAATCGAACTTAAGCACATATAACTGTATGGTCCAGGTTGACTTCACCAACCTACTACAATCAGATAGTTACCAGGAGTATAGACCAGAGATTGCTACAAACACTCCAAATATGAAATCATGAACATCATTCATCAAACTAATCTAATTCCAAGACACTAAATTCTAAATCTTTAAGCAATTTGAAAGATGAAACAACAGGAACCATACAAGATAAGCTAACACAAGAGACTTCACCAGGAAAACCACAATGTCTTCAATTGTATTAGATCATCAAAATGCTGCAACAATTCCACTATTTTGTTTACAATACTTGCTTTAAGAAATTGACTACTACTTCTACTACAAAATGCTCTAGCTCCTTTTCTCTAACTTAACTCTATTATCTCTTCTCTCTAATTTCTAATGTCTCAACAATGAGGCAAGAATTCCTTTTATAGAAAATTCTCAAGACATGTCGGCCCAACCAAACATTTACAAAATAAGAACAACTGCCAAAACAAGTCAGCCTTAGGAATTCAAAATAAGGCACACATTAAATGCCGATATATCATCAAGGTCAGCCTAGACACAGTCCCCAATGTAGCCCTAATCAATACATGCCCCATAATAATAGGGAAGCACAAATCTCAAAATGGCATTAACTACCGCCTCCCTTATCTTTACTCTGGGCCAATGATCCTTGAACCCTCAAAAACACTTTATCCAGCTCGGTGACAGGTGGCAAAGGCAAGATCCTAAGCCGACATTCTATGGAGCCAATCTCCTCCTTTGACTGCTTAACAGTCTGATTCCAATCATCTTTGTGGGTTTGATACTTATCCATTACTGCCAAATAGGTTGCTGCATCATCCAAATGGTGCCCTATTATGACATTCTCAAAATCTGGAGCATAAAAATCATGCCACCATTCCCTCAGTTGTTCCAGACTCAGGTACTTAGGAGCAATTTTCCTCCTGCCTGTCATGACCTCAAAAAATGCAATACAACCCTCATAGATTCTAGTTAAATCACCATCTATTGATTTCTTTCGTTTCAGAATCTTCCTCATGGCCTTCTGTCGAATCTGCAAAGCCTCAAACCATTCCCAAGGTTCACTAAGTCTAAAGGAAGGAAGAATCCCATCTGTAGCCAATTGATCTTTGCCATAATCCATAATCACCTTGGATTTTTGCAACAGAAGATCAATATCTTCCTTATCCTGGGATAGCACATGCTCCAATAAATCCTTAGCTCTGACTGCATCCTTTCCAACTGAAAGGATTTCTTTGATTGCATTGTCTCCTCTCACCTGCACATCCTTTAACCAATCCATTGTAGTTTGAGCAGAGGCCTTCATCTTTTCAATCTCGGAGATGGTTTCCTTAGGCAAGAAACCAGGAGTAGCAGAGGAAGATGGGTGAAGAGATTGCAGAGGTTTCATTACATCCTCCAAGCATTTCCTAAGTCTCTCATTTTCCTTTCTCAGCTCATGCTTGGTCTGAGTCTCTTTCCTTAATCTGCCAATGATCACAGCGCTAGACCCTTCATACTCCTCTATATCTTGCTCCATAGATGTTGGTCCAAGGTTAAAAGTTTGTACATTGTAATCCTCACCAGTGACATCTTCTCTAGTCTTGTCTACAGCAAGGGTGGCAATGTGGATTACTCTGTTGTTCACTTCGTCCCTTTCTATTCTTGAAACCACCTTAGCTACCTTCTTCTTCTTACCTTTGCCGATCTTAGACAACATCTCATCCCAATCCAAAGGAGTGTCCTCAACAACAACTTGCTTCTTCCTGGTATTCTCCTTTTCAAGCCAATCCGGGACAACAGGTTCTACCCAGATTTCCTCTATTTTTACCTCTTCATGTTGTTTAGTTGTTTTATCCTCTTCATTTTCAGGGAGCTGCTCACCTTGATCACCTTCTTCAAGCTCCACCTCTTGCACCGACAATGGGGGTCTAACAGGATTGTTTCCCTTTTCAGGTGATCCATTACCCTTGTTACTTGCTGGAGAATCTTCATATTGGACTAGTGGAGAAGGGTGCTTCTCTACCTCTTCAACCTCGAGCTTAGCTGCCGCACCAAAGAGTGCTCCTTCCTCGAAAGGTTCTGCCTCTCCGCTGGTTTCTTGTTCTTGATGAGTCTCTTGCTCAGGCATGCTTGGTGCAGGGGAAGTAGCCCTAGGTTGCTCCACAATGGGTGTCTCCAGAGGAGGATCCATCTTTTGCACAGTTCCCTTAGGGGATGGAGTCCTTGATCTTCTGGAATAAACCTTTGTCCTTTCCCCGAAACTCTCCACATCAACAATCGGAGTTTCATCCTTAGAGGTATCCTGACCTTTCTTCTTTGAAACCCTAGCTGTCCTAGTCTTCTTTGGTGGTGGAGGAACATCCTCTTCAACTGGCTTTTCAAATCCTTCCTCATCAGAGGACCTGCCTATCTTCAAAGCTCTACTTCTTTTCTTTCCTTTTGGCTTTCTTTTCGGTTCTGGCTCACTTTCTTTAGGGCCTCTGATCTTGATTTTGAAGGGTGAGCTCTCTTTAGTTTTCCCCTTGGGGTCATCTTCCCCGGATTCTTCTGAAGTAGACATAGGATTTAGATTTCCCATCAAATTAAAGGTACAGGGCACCTTCTCACTTTCTAACTCCCAAACCTTATGTTTTAGCCATGAAGTAGTAAATCTCATAACAGGAGCCATTAGGTCTTCCAACTCTGTGACCTCATCCTCATTCCAGCTTATTTCCCCGATTGACCTGTCCTTAACAGACTCATAGGCATGATCTTGCACCAGATTTCCATCATCTTCTAGCTGGTCAGGGATTAACTTAACATTATATTGCCTGATCACATCAACAGGAAGCCTAGAGTACCTTTTCTTCCTTGCCTCAAAATCATCCTTGATATTGGCCCAATAGTCTTCTAGGTCATCTTTATGACAGTACTCTTTAGTAGCCTTCTTCTGTGCTTCCCCAGTGATATCAAAATTTGTTCTTTTGGAATGGAAGGAGAAACCATGAGCTGCCAATTCATCCCCTGCTACATGTGTTGATTGAATGGAAGGGCACACCTTTGCTACACCAATTCCAAGAGGGAAATCCCCGCCAAAACCTATTTTATGCTTCTCCTTCTTGACAATTGCATCGAACTCACATATTTGTCTCACCAATTCCAATAACACAATATGATCAGTAGGGTACCTAGGCAACCTGTATGGAGCAGCCGAACATCCATCAATTCTGATGTAGGAGAAGGTAGGAAACTGAATGAACTAGGCCCCATATCTCCTTATCAACTCCTTTGCTCCATCTAACAATCTCACATGCTCGGCATTTTGAAGCATCCTAGTGATGTGCATCGTGAATGCATCATTGGCCCTTCTATAATCCCTATGTCCTAGATGCAACTCCGGGTAAATCTCATAAACAATGTCCTGTCCAAATGTCCCTCATGGATTCAAACCCCTGTATGGGTAGAATCTAGCTAGCACATACATCACATATGAAGACATGGTGAACTTCTTGGTTTCTAGGACATCCCTTAGCTGTTTATCAATTATAGTGCTAATAAGTCCTGCCCAATGATAGTTGGTTCCTTGTTCAATCTTGTTTATCACATGAACCATCCAACTCTCCAACACTCCAGCGGTTTTCAAACCTGCCACTCTGCTTAAAAATGTGATTGCATCATATATGTTTGTCCTGAATTTAACCCTGTGCAGCTGCTTGGGAAATTTAGAATAGTGTGACTTTGGCTTTTCCAACCAAGAATTGATCATCTGTTGAGCTTTGGTTGGCTCCTTCTCATAATATGTTCGGGCCAAGTCCATGTTCAGAGCGCACATAGAAGGAAAATCTGGCATGTCAAAGGCCTGAGCAATAGAAACAGGATTAAAGTTTGCCAAGACCCTTCCCTCTGTGCTGACCACCCTCTGTGTATCGAAGTCATACTGTCGGGCACACTCCAGGATTAATTCATAGCATTGGATTTCCGGAGGGAACCCTGCCACATGGACCAATCCGGACTTCATCATTCCCTGTCTCAAGACCGACAAATCCTTCTGAGCTGCTCTC
>VDFB02064103.1:0-16983 GCA_007258455.2 Sequoia sempervirens
CATGGTTTAAACTGAATTTTGATGGGGCGGCTAGAGCTGGGAAGGTTGCGGGATGGGGTATCATTCATGACCATAATGGTTGTTTAGTTGCAGCCTATTCAAGGAATCTGAAAGACCACACTTGCAATCAGGCTGAAGGTATGGCCCTCCTCTGGGGCCTTAAAATTGTGTTGTCAATTGGTGTCAAGTTCATGGAAATTAAAGGTGAGTGGTTGCTGATTGTGGAAGCCACAAAGGGAAAGATGGTTGTTGGTTGGGCCATTCAAGGGGTTATTGAAGACATTCACTCCCTTCTTACCAAACTCCAGGAGTTCACCATCCAACATGTTTACAGAGAGGGAAATGCGGTTGCTGACAGTCTAGTTGTTGTTGGGCTTTATCGGAAAGGATTGCAGTGTTGGAGGAAAGAAGATTCTTTTCCTCCTTCTGTTGTGGTTCTTCTAAGAAAGGACTCCAATGTAATTCGCCATGATGCTTAATAATTTTTTCCCTAGTTTGGTGTGGCTATTACTAACTATTGTTAGTATTGACAGCAAGAGATATCTTTTAAATTACTGGTCGTTGTGTGAAAAGAGAATGAAGGAGGAAATGCCACGTGTCATGTATGACCTTCATTGGGCTGCCACTAGGAGTACCCATTTCCATCATAATGACCGATGGGGTCATTATTTTATTAACACCCTCAAAGCTCACGACAAGCTTTTCAGGGGAGCAGATTTGGTTTGATTTTTCATGTCATCTGAATCTTTCTCCAATATCATTTCCCTTCATTTCGTGGACTTCTTGCACGGGGAAACTGATATGTCTAAGTTGGCTACGGGAAAATGCATTTATTCTCATCATTTTTGCTCTTTACAAGTTACCTCTTTTTGGCCATTTCTATGCGGTTTTCTTTACTCTTGGTTTTCTCTGTTTTCGTCTAGCTAATTCTACCTTTGTTCTAGTCAATTTTGGTGAGTGTGTTGGAGTTATGGGTGGGGACTAGGTGTGGGTGGAGCCTGATAAATGTGACAACTGGAAGGCGGATGTCACTGTTTGGCATATATGTAGGGAAGGTGGTATCTCCCAGTATATGGAATTTATGACTGGCCATGATGAGGGTCTTTTCAAGAAATTTGTGACCTCTTGGAAGGGTAGAGGGTCAAAATTGGGAGCATTTCTTTTGATATCAGTGAGGAGGTCATTGCCAGGGTTGCGGGTCTCGCTCTGGATGGGCTTATGTGGAAGAAAACCACCAAAGTCATTGACCAGACCAACCTCAACCTTTTTTTTTGGGGTGACAAGAAACATGTCAAGCTACGTAGAGGATATGATCGCGAAGCACTTCCTGAGTTGTGGGACAGAGTGTGCATGGTGGTGATGAAATACTTCACCCTAGAAGGAAGGTATGGTGTTTATTACTACTATCATTTCAATTTCTTCAATCACCTTAGGAACCACCACATTATTTCCTTCCTATTTTTTCTCATGCATTCCCTTGAGAGTACCGTGCTGGATGCCACTGAAGCCATGAATGCAAATAAAAATTTCACTATCCTTCATCAGGGTCTCATTTCTAGGCTTTACCATTTTCATTCGGCCCTTTTCCCTCCTCGGCCCATCACTATTGTTGATGTTTCTTCTCTCACCTCTATTGAAGAAGCTCTGGTTTCTTTGGCCCCCCCATCAGTTAGCATCATGGATAACCCTAGCCCAAGTAAGAAGCAATGCATTAAAAACCCTGCCTTAAAAGTTGCACCATAGGACACCTCCCCCTCGCTGGGTCCCATGGTGGAAAGCAAAAAGAAAAAATGCACTACCCCCACCCTGAGAGGTAAGGCCAAAGCCTTAAAGAAGACTAAATTTTGGCTCCACCAAATTGACTTGGATATTGAGATCACTGAGGAGACTAATACTCCTCACTAGTCTAATAGACTGGTTACCAAGAATAAAAAAGGGAAGAGTTTCAAGGAGGTTTCGGATTCTGACAATGGGGATGAGAGTGTGAGTAGGAGTAAGGAGGAGAAGGATGTGGGTGAGGAGGCTTTCTCGAGTTCTGCTAGCAGCTCCTCCCATATTTCTGAAAGTCTTAAAAGGGGTGTTACCAGTATTAAAATCAAGGAGGTCAAGCCTTGCACTTCCAACATTGCAAAGGGTAAGGCTCCTGTGGAGGAAGGCCAGAGTAAACAAGATGCTACCTGGGAGGAGATTGTCAACATGAAAAACAAAATTGAGAGCTTGGAGAAAAGATTGCAGGAGATTATGCACAGGTTTCCACTACACTTTGTCTGTTGCAGAAGGATGCGACTGCTAACGATGTGGAGGAAGACCCCGTCAGTAAGGAACTGCTTAAGTTCCTCTCTGAGGATTGGGCTATGATTACTCTAGTTAAGCCATGCAGTGGGAAGTAGATTTAGTGTTTGGTGGGTTTTGGTTTTTGTGCTGGGGTTGGTTGTATCAGCCTTTGATCATGTTTTGTTTTATTAAAGGCATTGTTAATATATTTAATTTCCTCTATGACTGGTATGACCCTCGGTGTTCTATGACTTTATATCATTCTATCATGATGGACTCTACTAGTAGCTTTAGCTCAATTGTGTGTTTTTTGTAATGTTTTTGATATGTTCTGCTTAGGATGATGGTCTGGTTTTTAGACCTACTATTATTGTTACTCTATTGTGAATGGCCATGGTTGCCTTGTTTTAATGGGACAGCACCCTTGTTTTGTTGCTTTTAATATCAAAAACAAAGTATTTTTGAAAAATCTCATAATTTTTACAAAGTGCATGTGATTATAGATACATGTTCAACACTCACCAAACAGATGTGTGTGTATATATATATATATATATGGAAAGTATACAAATTTAATAATGTAATACAAATAATTTAATTAATATTGTTATGTATTATTTGATTTAACAAAGTATTGAAAAGGATATAACTCTTACAAAATGCATATGATTATAGATACATTCTCAACACTCACCACATAGATGATGTATCTTGAAAAATTTTGAAAATCATATATATATATATATATATATTAGAAACAACTACATTCTATTTTTTTTAAAGATTGTAAATAAATTAATATTTTTATAATAAATATTATAAAATGATATATATTAATTAGCCGATAGGCTACATATAGTGTGAGATTTCAGCTCGAAACAAATTTCATGCCAAACAACTTTCATCTATGGTTAAAGCCTCCAAGTTCAAGCCTTCAAAATAGAAGACAAATAAATATTCATTTGCCAATTGGATAGAAAATTCTATTTTCATTTCAATTGTCTTTTGCCAATTTGATGGCAACTTTATTTTTTCACTTGCATTGATTTAAGTTTTAACCTATTTCCATTTGGAATGTCATTTGCCAACTTATGGCAACTTTCTCTTTCCACTTGCATTGTTTTAAGATTTAAATCTTCATGACAATAATTAAAAATTAAATAATATGTTGTAGCTTTTCAAAAGTTTTTTTTCATTATTTTTAGCAACTTTTATAATTTGACATGTAGATAAATATGACTTGTTGTCATTGTTTTTTAGAAGAATTTCCTATAAATATAGTTGAATTATAGAATAAATATCATTGATTTCAGTAATTACTCTACAAAAGAACTCTTCCACACCACATAATTCATCTTCAACAATCTGATATTTTCTTTCACAAAGTATATCTTCAACGTGTGTTTTTCTCACATTTCAGAACAATCATTTGAGAAAGAATCATGTAGAATTTAAGATTAAAACCCTGTGCTTACCAATGAAACCTCTGTACCCTTGCATAGCATCTTTTATTAACTGAGACATATATGACACATAAAAATCACAACGTCAGCAATGGCCTCTGTTTTTTAATAGAGCTTTTTTTGATAAATAAATATTTTGCATTTTTTTTGTTTAATAAAAATTGTGTTTTAGTTTAGTGGTATGGTTATGAATGTTGGTAAATGGTCAGTGCTCTCTTCAGGATTTATGATATGGCTTAACTACCTTCTATGAATCAGTTAATTCTGACAGTTGGCAGTTGTATCGGGTATTAACAGGTTGATATTTTGGTGCAACGGCAACTGTGGGGTCAATGGTATCAGAGCCAAAGGTGTTAGGTTTGAATCCCCTCAGGTAATGGTGAGGGGGAGATTGTTGGCAGATAACTCTGTGGTTGTATCGGGCATCAACAAGTTGATCTTTTGGTGCAATAGCAATTCTGAGGGCAACAATAAATTGATAAAAAGACATCAAAAGAGAGTTTGACAGACTTAGAAACCCATCCACACCCACATCCACATTTGTAGCTATTGCTTCTGTTGACAGCTGATAAACCTTCTACCGATGATTAGAAAATTGTGTATTTTCCTCTTGTCACTGTTAATGTTGTAGAATTTGGTAGGCTTGTTATATATTGGGAAATGTGTACTCAAAGGAGAATTAGATAAAAGGATTTCTGCTGAAAATTCTGAGAAATAATCGCCTTAGTTTATTGAAAAATTAAAAATACCATTAGCTTTAATGCAGATATTTGCTTCTAGAGTATATAATACAAATGCTACCCTTGGCCAAAAACACAAGTGACCTTTGCAATCGATGTTTGATCAGTAGAAATAAACTGAAAGTGAGTCAATTTGTCCTTTGAATTGCATAACATTCGGCTTATTGGTAGAAGTCTGGGGAAAATTTTGTGTATTTTAGATTTTCTTTATTGTAGAATGCAGATTTGATTTTTATGTAATGGATGTTTGATTAGAATTATAGGTTTTTTTTATTGTAGAATGCAGATTTGATTTTTACGTAATGGATGTTTGATTTGAATTTCACAAAATTTACCCAATTTTTAGAAAACTGGTCATTATTTTAAATTTTTCCTTGTTTTAAGTTGTCTTTAATTTTAAACTTTCAGTATTTTAGGCTTTCATCATTGCAAATGTGATTTCTATAAATATTCAATGTTAGATTGGAATGGGTAAGTGGTCCGTGAGGAAAAATTGTCCTGTAAATTACAATGCAGCATTAATGGTTTGAGAATCTCCACTAAATCTACAGACTATTTTTGGTAACAGACAATCAGATCATCAAGCTACTTCCATGTCAGTATAAAAAATACATTCAAACCTGTTTCAGTTTTATGAATTCTGTTGCAAACAGACAGGTTGCTAGCTTCTAGGATAATATAATCTTTTGCATTACACTTAGTAAAATGATAGAAAGTTTGATTATAGAGTGTGGATCATGAACCAATTAGTTAGTGAGAAATGTGTTTAGAAATTGAGTGTAACTTGGAAGGACAAAAAACAATCTCAACCTGTGACAGTAAGCATCATCTTTCTACATTGAAGTACTGTCATGTTTGTCAGCTGCCCAACTGAACACTTCTGACAACTTCAAGGAATTGGCATTTAATTCAAATGTATAATTCTCAATTCCTATTTATTTGCATTGACTGCATTGCAACTTGCATAATTTTCTGCTAATTACCACGACCTCTATTGAGCTGAATTAATCATCTTTGTTTTCTGATGAATAAGCTGATGCATTATACACTCTGAGTGGCAAAAAATAATTAGGGATCAGGATAGAGATTTCTATTTGTCTTCTTGAAGTTAGATGATATGGCATGGATTTATTTGCTTTCAAGAGCTGATCAGTAGAGTGTGAATGATCTGATTCAATTAATAATTGTGTGATATTGCTATTAGATTCAATCATAGTTTTATGAGACAAACTCATTGACCCATGTTTCATGAATAGTGGTTCACAAGAACCCATCTCTCATGACAATGAATGGTCCGCTTAGCACTCATCACATCTATGTGGAAAGGATTAGCATGTGACAATGAATTCAACATGCTAATCCTTTCCACCAATATAGTAACAAAAGAAAAACCATTAATTCATTAGTAATAGGGGAGAGGGGCCTCTAGTGGAGCACCCTAACTTCGCTGCTAAAAATCCACGGAATTTCTCTCAAATCACTCCTAATGTACAACTGTTTATTTGGCAACTTACGTGTTTCTATATTTCCCTTTAGGGTCACATCAGCATGCTTTTCGTTGAGGTATCCAAAAAGTGTCAAAAAGTGAGACCGATAGTGATGCACTAAGTCATGTTTTATTGGTGCGCCGATGTGGCATCACATGATTTGTCAGTTTGTGTACTTTATGGATAAAAAGTGTTTTGTAATTGGATATTAAGATGCTCCACTATGAGGCCCACTGGAAGACTACTTTTATCCTCACTATTGGACCTGCTCCATTATGGGCCCCTCTCCCAGTAAACAAACACATGAAATGTGCTCAGGAATTAAGTTATGACTTATCGTAACTAAAATAAAAATAACCAAAAATCTAAATGTCATTGAAATCATTGTTTTTTATTCTCTTTCAATAACATGAACTATTGTTTCTTCAACTTCATGATTTATTTCATGCTCTACCTACATTGGTTCAAACTCTTTAAGTTTTTAGTCCTTTATTTGCATCAATACTCCATGCAAGAAACATTTTCTTGCTGGCAAGGAAAACCTTGTCTGCATGCAATGACTCTTATCTCATTTAAATGCCTTCTTTACCCTTTGATTCTTTCATGATAAAAATATCATCTTCTACTTTATTTTTCACTGAGATTATAGCTTGGAGTTCATCTTCCTTCTTCGCGGTTGTTTCATTTAACTTTTTATTTGATACCTTCCACTTTGTCTCTGCTTCAAAAGCTACAACTTTGAATTCACTTTCTTTCTTTAGAATCTCTTTTCGCAATTTCTTCTTAGCTTTCGGTAACTGGCCCATTGATTCTTTTGTAGCTTCTTCTTCGTTTTCGTTGAATAAAATCAATTTCACCCATGTTTCGTTCAACTTGAATAAAATCTTATCCTTTTCAGAATGATTTAAAATGATCTCTTCCCCAGTTTCTTTCAACTGTAACAAAACTTCATCTTTCTCAGCAGAGAGGGAGTTCATTTCATCCCATGTTTCTTTCAATGGCGAAACTGACTCTGAATTGAAATTTTGATTTGATTTCCTTATTGACGGAAATTCAACTTAAGATATACAAGTAGGAGCTCTACTTTTTCACATAATGTCATTTTTTCTACATTTTGTTATGATTTTTTTATTTTTCGTTGATTTAAATTATTAGATCAATTATTTATTTTTTATTCTTATTTTTTGAATTCAAAAATAAAAATTATTTTTTAAAAAATTTGAATTTTAAAATTGTGTTCTGTTTTAAATGTCTTGTATTTGTGATATTGTGGATTTATACATAAGCAAAGAGATCAAAAGCTCCCATTAGATGTGTGATTCAAGGTGAAAAGAAGAAAAAGAGGGTTGAACATGCACATATTATCCACACCACATGCATAGGATTTCAAGCACATACCAAAGACAGGATCAACTTTTAGTTATAACATACACATACTAATCACATCAACGCATAGGTTACCAAATATGTATGGATGATCCCACAAAGTTGGTTTACAATTTCTGGGAGATTCTGATTTAAGCCTTAAAAAGTTTTATTTAAAGCATTCCAATTGAAGAGGCTTTGATCAAACTACCTTAGATCAAACCCCCTTCAATAGAATCCCTCTAGTTTTAAACCATACTTATAACGGAGTCTCCTTTACACCTATCAAAATACTCATAAAAAATCACTTTTGATTTACCTTTTGGGGATCAAATGAACTCATTTAAAAAAAAAATTGTAAGTATGTAGTTCTTATTATAAGCTTCCCAAAAAGTATAATTTTAAAAAAAACAATATTAAGTTTATTATATTTTTTTTTATTTCTTGTGAATGTAAGTTTTTCAAATCTAAAATCAAGCTCTTTTGTTCTACATGTGGGAAAATAGAAGATTACTCCTCAAAAAATTGCTATAATGCACCCCAAAATATTGAAGTCATTGATCCAACAAAAAAAAAGTTGTGTTATATAGTCCACCTATTTCTGAATTGTAATTGGTTTGACTTCGAAACTTGATTAAGGAAAAAATATTCAATAAAACACTATGAAACCAACTATAAGCACTAAATATCATAGTTAAATTCAAAAAAATAGAAGATTTTGTCCTTCATGGAAAAAAAATTGTGTTATACGGTGAGTGTCACTCATTAAAAATGGTGTTTACTAAAAAAAACTAGTTTTCGAAGGAGATGGAAAAAGAAGTGCAACCTGATTTCAAAAATTTTGAAAAAAAATAAAAAATTAGAATCTACAGACAAAATGTCACAAATCACTAGTTTGCATCATCTTCAAAATCCTCACAATTTAGCTAATATAGGTGCCCAAAAGTGAAGATTTAGTTAGAAAAAATCAGTTCAGTGTCCAATTTGGTCAAAAATTGTAAACTAGTATTGTGGGATCACCCGTATGCATGAGGTCTTACCAACACCATCCATGCATATACCCACTTGACTCATCAAACAAATAGGTTTTTGAGTGAACGTGCATGAAAATTTTAACACCATCAATGCATGCACAAGGGATATCAACATAACATCATGAGGTGACTGTAAACAAGGCATATGGGACACACCAATCAAAAGAACCATGAAATTATATGCACACATTCAATATGTAATCCAATGCACAAGGGAAGAAGAGAGGGTTAACCAAGTAAGGTATACTTAAGAGGATATGCATTCCTTAATTGTTACATACGCATGTTAATCACACCCACCTCATGAAATCTTTTTAAGTGAGGCATAAGTAAGGGATATGGAATCAATAACCAATACATGAGCACGTGAATAAAGACACACAAAAGTGCATGCCATGGAAATGAGGTCTAAACAAGGAACACATAGAGACACCATTTTTATAGTCAAAGCACAAGAAAGCCCTTTTCATAGCCACAAAGCTTCAATACAATTTGACCAAAATATAAAAAATCAATGATTGATCATCCAACTATACCCTTTTAAATCCCTTGGCCTCAACAAAAAACTTTTAAATTCACAAACACATTTCATAGAAGTTTTGGCAACACTATAGTGCTAATTCAAAATTTCTAAGAAACTCAAAAAACCATAAATAAGGGACAAACTTGATGTAATTAAAATACGGGGTAAGTACACAAAGATAGGGGGACAAAAGGGGTCTTAAGTGGCCACTTTTTTTTTTAAATCAGGATATACTAAACTTGGATGAGAAATTGAGGATAGTTACACTCAAAATTTTAAGATGCACCAAAACTAAGGACCGTAGTGCTTTGAATGTACTTTCTAAGCTACTAATTTTATTTGAAAATGGTAGAGATTAAGTGGTTCAAAAAAGGTACCCACACAAATTTTGAACACTCGGCATACTGAGAGGGGGGTGATTAGTATTCTCTAAAACCATTTAAACATATATTCAAAACATTTCATCCAATTTGTAGAAATGAAAAGAAGCAATTAAAACATGCATCACATCACACAACACAAAAACCCCAGATTTACGTGAAATACCCAAGAAGGGAAAAACCACGGTGAGCATTAGTTCACAATATATTATAACCAGTTACAAGATATTATAGAAAGGCTCACTGCCAAGTGGACTCACTGTCTGAAGGAATCACTATCTAGAATAACAGAGAAAGAAGAAAGGGTGGATCACTACCAAGATTTGAACTAATGCAATGCATCTACAATATGCTAGAGATGGTTCCACTGAAGCTCAATACACTGACTTAGCACACTTCATGTTTCTCAATACTTACACCCACTCTACTCTTCTTCGCATCACATTTGCATACTCTTCTTAGGAGTTCACATCATAAATTTTCTACAGCACACACACCATACACATCTCTCCTCAACAATACCAAAATGAACTTACATTTATATGCATTATATTCGCAAAGACCTACAATGTCAATTAGGTCAACCTAAGTAGATGAAACATGTAATATATCAACCTATCGGTTCAAAATCCAACTACACACGCCTCAAAAATTGTAACACAATAAAATAGGTTGGCAAGGATCTATAATTACTCCCTTAATTTTGCTTAGTTCATACTTTAACTTTGCACAACCCCAAACTCTTTAGGTCGGCACTGGATAGAAAAATATTGGTGACATGAACCATCTGTTCATCCACAACACAACATGTGAACCACCAAAACACTTTCCACTTGGACCACTCATGCTTCGAACACCTGTAAGTACCCCCATAAAATTGCATAACCAAATATTATTTTGTAGTGGAATGTGGATCATTCCAATTATGTACTCTGCATTGGTAGCACTATCACTGGAAAACCCGATACTCTGTCAAATCTATCTTCAACACCAAAGGACATAAAGACATGAAACTTTGGATTTAAGATCCTCCAACATATACCAAAATTTCCTTAGAACTGCATAACGTGATTCTTCATGGTAGAGAAATGCAGACTTCAAAATGAGTTCCTTGTACACTGAAAACTGAACTCTGTGACAGCCAATTATAAACACATTTTTTTTACACTGGACCAAAGCTCTTGCACCTATATACTAGATTTCCATCACCACAGTCACTCATGATCATCAAAAAATAGTACATCAATTTTGACATCAATGACAACACCATATATGCTCATGCTCATGTTGCCAACAATCTCTGCATCAATGACAAGCAAACTTTCAACAATCTCCCCCTTTGTCATTGATGGCAACATGCCCAAAACTCTTATCTAGGTTTTCTCCAACTAACTCTTTTCTCAACTACTCTTCCTCTTAACTACTCTCCCCCTTTGACATCAATGGAAAAGGGTGCATGATTCAATCATACAGACTTGATCCCCTTAATTGATATATATATACACACATGAGATTAACTCAACAAACTTTTTCAAAAATCAAGGCAACTCCCCCTAACAATTCTATCCATAAAAAATAATCAGTACTTGCATTGCTATATACTATCCACTATCTTTCGTATATATATAATGAAATTTGATATTGCATTTAAACATAATAGAAATACAATGAACTAGAGGAAGACACTTGCAATTTTTCAAGGTACACCTCACACTCCTTTCCTGAATCCCAATCCTTCTTAGTGAAGGCAAGCAGAATACACTAGCTTTCAAGCTACTGGAGGAGATCTTCTCCTTCATTTCGGGTATTGGGTACCAGACTCTTTTGTGCCAACTTTTCTCCACTTGCTAACACACTAATCAAGGTTGTAAGTCTTGCACTTACCAAGTCCGTGAGCTTACCATACTACACAATGATTTTCTCTTTTTGTTCTTGTAGATAACAAAATTATTCATACAGATATTCAATAGCTATCCTTGTTGTACCATCTACATCACTTGTGGATCATAGACACCAGAGGCCTAAGAAACTTGTGACTCTATTGATTCCATTTGATCTAGTCTTTTGCTTTGTTTTATTTTACATGTTTCTTTGTGTGATTGCATGTACATGATATGATCCCTCGTAATGTTTTGTTTGATTTATCTCTCTTCATGCGCGTTCCTCTATTTGTACCTATATTCTTTTATATGTTGTAAAAATTTATCTTTTCTTTTGTCTTGTGTTTTCCTTTTGGGGATGATGCAAGGTGTCGAGAAATTCAGGTCTCTTCCATGTTGACCCAAAAGCTTTTTCTTTGTTTTTGCTCTCTATGTGTCATTCTTCCTGTTTTGCGAGTATTTGGGGAATGATGACGTTTTTGAGCTCTATAACCACATTGTAGCAAAGATATACTAACCCTGAATCTGTGGATCCCTTATGTGTTTTCATTTTGGAGGTAACCCCTTCTTCTCTTTTTCATGATGTAGTTTCATTTAGGAACATATGACTTGGCATAGGGCTTTTCAAATAAACTCTCATGTCTTCTTCATTGGCTACTTTAAAGCAAATTTCTCCTAGCAATGGTGGTAGAAATTTCTTTAAAGTGGGGGCATACATCGACATCTTCATATTTCATTGTGTGATTTTTTTCCTTCTTGTGATGTGTCCTTTTCTTGGTGGTGTCATTGGGTTTGATGTCCTTCGAGAGCGTGATATTTCTTGGCATACAACTTTCCTCTTAGTGGTGATGCTACATGTTGCATTCCCTAAGTTGTGATTCTCTTATCCTAGACTTGTCCTCTCTTTGAGACATTAGGCACAATGTTCCCTAAGAAGAGACCTTACATGAACTAAGCAAGATCCCTTTGAACAAACCTTTACTTTCATTTTTGTTCATAATTGTTTAGCATAATACAACTTGTTAACCTTGTGAAGCTCGAACCCCTCCCTTCAAGGCCACCAAGCATAACACACTTTGCTTGTCAATGGAGCCTTTCCCTTATTTATAGGTGCTTAGCATAACACACCTTGTTAGGGCTTATGAATCCCAAAGCCATAGTTTTGTGGAACCCTATCAGAGTTTTCAGAGGGATAACTTTGGTATGGTTAGTATAGTGAGAGCCTGTAGACCTGGCATGACATTCTCACTAAGCCACTTCCCTAGGGGCTCACCAACTGGACAGATTGAGGTTCTATTAGCCCAGAATGAGTGTGTGTGTTGTTTGCATAGTGGACATTGATTTCTACTTGTGAATGTTCCTGGACAAATAGCTAAGATGTGTTCCATATCGCATTGGACAGTTAAGGCTTGATCCACCCCTTTCTTTTGGACAAATAGCTGAGACGTGTTCCACATTGCATTGGACAGTCGAGGCTTGATTTGCCTCCCTTTTCATCTAGTCTTTGGTGTTGTATGATTGAGTATCTTTGTCATTTTTGCATACATATGTGTCTTGAACGTCTACTTTAGTGTGATTTTGACATGGGGTCATCCTCTCACTAAAGTGGGGGCTAAATGTAGTGTAGAAAAAAGTATCCCTTTTTCACACTTAATTAGAAATTAATATTAAAATGAACTTAATGACGTCTTAATTTAGTGTTGTAATATGTATTTTACATATTCACATTAAGTCTAGGAACCTATTAATTAAAATGAACTTAATCAAGTGCCTTATTTTTAGTGTTGTAGAGTGTACCTCTTTACACTTTCACACTTATTTAGGGCTCCTTTAATTAATTGAAGATAATTTGTCTTAATTGGCCCCTTTAATTCAAATCCAAGCCCAATTAATTGCATTTTCCAAAGAGAAAACCTAACATTCATTAATACCTTAACATAACACTTCTCATTGAGCAATGTGTGTCCTAGGTGAGTGACCTAGGACCCATTCGCCCATGGGCGAATGGGTCCTCACTTAGACCTAGGACCTAAATTTAAATTATGTTTTTGGCAATATTTTAACATATTCAAATCTATATTCACATGTCAGCTTGTGTTATTTGAATTTTGGGAAATTAATGTTACATACCTATAAATATAAGGTCATTTCACTAAGTTTCATCTTAAACTTTCAAGAAAGCTAGCAAATTCAAGTTATCTTAAGAGTACTTTCACAAGAGTATTTCAAGAGAATTCCAAGGAATTCAAGAGAAGATTTAGTGAGGAATTATTGCAACAATCAAGATCCAATTGTCATGTCAAAGTCTTCTTGCATCATGCATGTTATTGGAGCTAATATGATGATGTAGGTTTCATGATCCATTCAAGCATTCAAGGCATTGTTTCAAATCAAGTCTCGGGATCAAGATCCACATCCATTAAATCCATTTCATGCTAGTAGACCTACATTCCAAAGTTCATTCAAGGGTTTGGTGAGTTGTGACATAGAGTTGTTCATTCATCATTACTTTCATGCTATTTTGTTTCATTACAAGGTTTAATTACCAAAATGGGGTTTGACCAAGGCAAACTCTCATTCACCATAAACAAAAAAAAATTCCCTCTTGATTTGTGTTTGCAGATTTAGGTGGAAGAAATCTTGAAGAGAAAAATTAAGTTGCATAAGTTGTCATCTCATAGAAACTCAATTACAGAAAAAAAATTTTGGCTTTCCAAACCTGAAACTTGGGAAAATTGAGAGATTCAAATATGTTACAAAGACTCCCAAAAGTTGCAAACAAGCTCTAAACCATGACCCATTCACCCCTAAGCGAATGAGTCCTAGGTCAGCTTCACAAAAGCACTTTTGGTGACTGGTACACATCATCTTACCTCTCTTTGATCTATAATTTGACTTTTGATTACATCAGTATTGAGCTTAATCTTCAAGATCCAAGTTATAGATTGCATTTTGGAGTTAGCTTGCTATTTTTAATCTTTCTCCTCAAAGTGTTGTTTAATCAAGACCCCCGTCCTTGCAAAAAAAGGAAATCAATAAATTCACACTTTGACTTGACTCACCTCAAGGTTGATAGTCCTTTCATTGTGTGGATCTATTATTTCCCAATGAAATAGAGAGAAATAGGTCCATCTTCCATTATTCCCATTTGGTGTCCCCAACCTATTTTTCTTCATTTCAAGAGCATGAGAGGTATTGCACCATTGCTTATAGTTATTGCCTCAATTTTATACAACATTCCTAAATGAACTCATTATTCAAATACCATAGCACCATGAATCATTTTTTAGCTATCCTTATTAAATTGCACCTACATCATTCAATTTTCTTACCAAAATTTCATTTCTTGTCAAACCTACAATGTGTAGAATACTAAAAAGGGTTTTAATTCTCGCGTCTTTTAGCCTTAGTTTCACTCTTCCTTGACCTATAGTCTTATACACAAAATCATCTCCTTAGAATACTTCACCTCCATTATTTTTCATAATCATTGTTCACCACTCCCTATTACAAGTCATACAAAAGAAAGCACCCAAGTCTATCAACCTTGTACCATGGCATTCATCTAAGCTTGTAGTAACTAAAATTTATACCCTACATCTTCAATCAAGGTCTTTATTTCTATAGAAGAAGCATCTTTGGATGACTTGCCCTCTTTTAAGATCTACAATCCCTTTTATAGTGCCTTGTTTTAGTACAATTCCAACACTTGCTTTGACTTTTATCTAGAGCATTAAATTTATATCTAATTTTTGATATATTGTCCCCTAACTTTTTGTCTCCTAAATTCTTCTATTTTTTCTTGGGAATGACCTCTTACAACCAAGGCATCTTTCGATTGGTAATCATTTGTATATTTTCTTCTCATTTCTTTTGATAAGAAGGCCACTACTACATTCACTTTTTAAAGTTAAAATAGAACTAGTGGCTGTCATAAATAAATTATCCCATGAGTTACGTAAATAACAACTTAGCAAAGTAATACACTTATTTTCATCATCCATCTTAATATCAATAAGAAATAATTGGCTTACCATAGTATTGAAGATGTTTAGATGTTCAACTGCAAAGTCACCATCATTAATTCTCAGTGAATGTAACTTCTTCTATTGAAAATTTTATTTGCTAGAATTTCCCTTATACAACATCCCCAACTTTCTAGATTTTGTTGATACATTTAGCAAAATTGAATTTGGCAAACACAATCTATTTGAACTCCTTGCCTTATTGTCAATAACTAACCAAACTTCATCCTTCTAACGAAATTGTTTTGTTGATGATATAGTAATCCATTGATCTTTGTCAAAAAGTAAATGTTATACCCTCATCTTTCATAACTCAAAATTCTTTCCACTTAATTTGTCTATCTCTACCATTATGCTTCTCAATATTCTTCTTATTCAAACACATATCCTCATGAATTCAACTCTCTTAGAACAAAGTTTATCATAGGCAAAAGAAACCTACTCTCCAAACCAAGTTAAAACACTACCTTTGATATTAAGAGTACAAAAACAAAGCCTAATAAACATGTTCAAAAGAAACAATTCATATACAATATGATGCAAGTTACATAATAGAAAGCAAAACTCATTATACAATATTTCACCTAGTAAAACCCTTAAGGATAAAAAGCTCAGCACAATATAAATCTTTTATATTGCATAAAATTCAAATATTCACCACTATAATAAGAAAAAATCTTAATTCACCCTTAAGTATATGTGGATATTAATAAGCACGTCAAAAGCAATTTTACGTGTTGCATGAATCATGAAAAAAAAAATATAAATACTTTAAAACATAGACAATTTTTTTTTAAATCCAAAAATAACAGTTAAAAAAATAATACATTTTTTAAAATAAAAAACTACTTTACAATTTTTTCTATCACTATCAGTTAATCCCATTCTAACTATTAAACATAAAAAATATAGGTATCCTAATCCAATATCCAACATATACATTCCAAAAACTATGTAATATTTCTCAAATAACAGAGCCATAGAGTCTAAATCTAACACCCTATTTTTAGGTTACATTTGCTTACCTTTTATCTCCATTGAATTTGCAGTTGCACTTTCATGTATGTTTCTTATTGCATGTAAACATATTTAACACATTAGTTAAGTAGATAGTCTCTTAGTTTCCTGAGCTCTGCACAATGCACTAATCAACTACTTCTGAAGAGAGGCATGACAATGTTAATTATACATAAAATAGAACATAAGATTTTGGAAAAGGAAAAGGTACAAATCATTTTTTTTAAAATCACATTGCAGTTTTCACAGAATGAAGCCCTAAATCTCTGAATCACCATTTATATTTTACTTCTAAATGAGAGAAATTATTGTCCTCAAATACATCAGACATAATCTCCTTTCTCCTACAATTAAAAATATATAATGGCCATAACCTGCAAGTTAGTGAGATAGTCCTTGTACATCACATAGCCATACTTAAATATACAATGTGGTTATCCTTTACAATAAAAGGTAGGGCCATCTTAACCTACTTAATCCATTATCAGAAAGAAGAAAATGATCCAAAACATCGATTGAAAAACAAATATAATTAAATTCAGAAACAATCTTCCCCCTAAATTTTAATCCCGTGATTGATATGTTACTACCTCTTTGGTACTCCTGTGCTAACACCTTTAATGAAAAGGAGCATCTCTAAACATTGTTTTAGTCAGCTGTTTATGTATTTTGTGCCTGTAAATTTGCTCTTCAAATTAGCCAGCTTGTTCTGAGCAAAATGGCATATTCCACCAGTACTACAAGCCTATATATCTGTGATGGAATTTGGTTCCCACATTAAGGGTAGATACATGG
>VDFB02064104.1:0-67225 GCA_007258455.2 Sequoia sempervirens
GAGAGAGGGTGTGAGAGAGTTGGAGATAGTGGGAGAGAGTTGGAGAGAGTGGTTGAGTGGGAGATAGGGTGGGAGAGGGTGTGAGAGTGTGGGAGATATGGTGGGAGAAGGTGGTAGTGGGTTGGAGTGGGTCTACCCTATAAATCTTTAAAAAAACTAACTTTATTATAATGTGAGTGCATTATGAATAAGTAGAGGCATGGTTGTTTAGCAAGAAATAGCGTGCTCATGTTATAATGCAAGCGTGTTTTCTATTGCACTAAAAATGGTTGAAAAATACAATATACCCGTGATGTCGGCCCACATTCTGCATATTCTCCTAATTTTTCTCATGCTCCGACAAAAAGTAGCTTTTTGGTGATTGAGTGAAGTGTGCATGCATGATTTTTAGATTCCACCACCTTTTTCATGATATTTCCATCACCTTTGCATGAAATAGTATAGTTTTCACATTGAAAGGCATATAATATGAATTCAAGTTTGAATTATAGTGATAACTAATATAGAATTGAAGTTTGGAGGGGAACAAGCTTTTTAAAAAGTCAAATTTTTGAGGAGTTTGAGGAAACAAGAAGCAAAGGCTACATAATTGGGTACAACTCCTCCATTTGAAACTTTGGTTTTTTAGGTATGTGAAGTCTTTGTACATTTTCTTTCATTCTATTATGGCTTGCTTTCATTTTTGTTGTTTTGCTTATTCCATGTTGATCAAATTGTTTGTTTTTCATGTTACAACCCTAGGTTGTTAATGGACATTTTAAATTACACAATTCTATACACTTTCCTATTATATTTTTAAACCACATCTCTTTGAGGCATTTTATTAAATTTAACAATTAACTTTCTTTGTGTATGCTTCCAAAGCTTTCATTGAGGTATTTTGTCAAACAGTTATACAAACTAGTTGATTTCCTTGTCTATGCTACCAAATTTTCCATACATGTGTCAAAAAATTAGAATATACTTTTAATGTAGTAGGGGGAGGCCTGCAACATACAAACACACAACTCCAATCTACAAACAAATTTTTAATTTATAATTTCATCAAGACCTCTTCTTTCAACAAATTCACATTGTTTAGGTTTTAGCATATCAAAGTCACTCAATTGGGTATAATTCCTCACACAACCTTCTCACTTCTCAGCAGACCCCCAAATCCAAAAATAGTCTTTACTTAGGTCTCAAAACAAAATATTTTCCAGGTTTTAGGACCTTGCATGCTCAAATAGGTTTCCAATACAAAAACCCTCAATTTTCTCATAAATATCTAGGGTTTTCTATATTTCACAACTCCAAGCCCTTCCAAGCCTCACCAAAGCATCAAACAAGTTTGTCAGAGTCTGCAAAAACAAAATAAACCTTCACTAGGCCTTTAGCCTCATTAGATCTCAAAAACACCACTTTGGTTCCTCCTTTTCATGCCAAAAACTCACATTCACAACAATTCATTGAACCCTCTATTCAAGCTTATAGTTTTTATACATTTTCAAATCAGGAGTCCCAACTTCCTTCAACGCCCATAACCACCCTTAAACCACCAAACCTTCATTAAGCCTAAACGTACTAGTATTAGCAATAGTTTCCTTAATAAGATTCATTATGTAAATTTGTTGTTCTACAGACCTAGGACCATTTAGACACCTTTATTTTACCCATTATAGAGCCTTTCAACATATCCAACAATCACCAATGCTTGTTTTGTACCAAACTACACAAATTATTAAGTTTTCTACACTTTTAAGGGTCCAAATTATCTCACTTTTACAAAGGGACCACCTTCAAAACTTGTCCAAATCTCCTGAAACGTTGGGGCAGCACTTTATATCTATCAAAACTTCAAATTATAGCATTAGGTTGCAAAGATTCAATCATTTAAGACCCAAACCATAAAACCCTCTCCCTAGGCTTAGAATATGTATGTTTTATTGAAAGTGGCACTTGCCAAACACTCCAAAACTTGAAAACTATTTAAAAAATCCTAATATAACTTTCACATGCTCAATCTAACATAAAATAATGCTTCCCAACTCAGAAACTCAATTTCAATCACCAAAAGCTCAATTTTGTTAAGGAAAACTCAACATTTCCTCATTTGGTTTGACGCCCAATCCAAGATCATCCTCCATTCAAGTTTATCATGGCCTTTATAATGTTTCCCTCTTAAAACAAACCACTTCAACTTTGAATACTAACATTTGAAAGAGGTGACCATTGGTCTCCCTCTTTAATGGACTTTTACAACCTTTCACTATTAGTTAATTTGACTTGACTTGGCACTTTTGCACAAGTAAAATTATTCATCATGCCAAAGAAGTGAACTGTTAAAAGGAAAAAACTAACAGATGATTAGCTCCAAGCCTTCAGAGATAAAGAGAAAAAATGGATGAGGGAATATCGTGAAAATAAGAAATTGGGAATAATTGACGAAAACAAGCCAGTTGAAGAGGAACCTCAACCGTCAAAAAGAGAAATGAAATTGGTAGCACAAAGGGCATGAATGTGAAAGAGTCAAGTTAGGGGAGATTCAAATATTTTAGTTGGAGACACACCCTCTACCACAAGTGAATACGAAGGGACACCATTAAGCACAAGAAAATATGGAGGGACACCATCTACCACAAGTGATTATGGTTGGACACCATCCACCACATCTAAAGTTGAGAGTACATCATCACTCGGATTTCACAAACAAGGTATGCCATCATCCCCATATGAACCTCAAGGTATGTATTTTATTCCACCCTTGTTCGAAGGTACGCAATTTAGCCCACCTCAATTAAATATTGATGAAATTGCTAATGTTGAGATGTATGTACCTACGAGAACACCACCTAGAATTTTGTGTAGAAAGCCAAAGTTTTTTATTAATATTGATGAGGATATTTTGCAGCACATGGAAGGTAAGATTCGAGAACGTACTTGTAGAAGATATGCTAATAAGATTTGGAAAATGTTCTTTGAAAGGCTAAATGAGACCGGAAGATGTCAACTATTTGTTCAAATGATGCAGGGTTTAAAGTACAGAAACATCATGAAGACTCTTGGGTTGAGAACATCGAATGCATCAAGTGAAAATACTATTGTGAAGAATCTAATGGATGCTTACGAGAGTGTTGGTAAGACCTCAAGCTCAAAGGATAGTAATTTTACCTGATGTTTCATTACATCGACTTTGGTAAGCTATCAAACAAAGAGATCTCGTCTCATTAAAAATACAAGTGAACAAATGGGGATTAGTAGAAAAAAATTATCAAAATTCGTTCAAAGGCGGTAAAGAATTGAGGGCACCGATTCAAATGAATTATGGGAATTCTCCGGAAGACTGCCACATAAAGATTAAAAAAAATTGTTGAAGCATTGAGAACACTAATTGAAGATTATTGGAAGAATAATACAAGGCCATCTCTAAATCAAAGGGATGTTTTAAGAAGGAGAATCGGTAGTTGGAACCGTGAGCCACATCCAAAGCATTTTTTGGATACAACTCAAACCCAATTTTTTCATAAATTTCAAAATGCTTATCCTCAAATTAGTATTTCTCAAAGATTTTTTGAAATGCTTAAACCTTTTTATGTCAAGATAAATCACACACGTACTACTTGTTGTTGTTGTAGACTATATATTGAATTCACTAACCATTATGATGTTTATCATTCTATATGTTTAGATTTGCATACTAATGATGTTTTGTAGGATTATGGCATAGAAGCCCCACCAGAATATTCAAGAGAGTTCTTATCAAAAAATTTATGTCAAATAGAGGATGGCCAAATATTTTGTAGAACAACATGCTTGGATGGTTCATGTGAGCATTGTGGTGGCTTGCAACAAATGCCGGTATGTCAACATATGGAAAGCATAGATGAGGTGGGACATAAACTAGTGGATTTTGGGAAGTATAAAATAGTGGCATATGCTACAAAAGATGGGTCTCAAGAAAAAAGGTGTGATTTGGTTATTGAGAAGATTCTAGTGTATCAATTTATGTCCATGTTTTGTGAGAATCTAGTGTATGAGTATGCAAGGCATACCCATAGAGCTTGATGGTTGGACACACAGTTCAAGCTATGCAAGGACACCTTTCCAGTTGGTAGCATAGTATCAGTGGTTGACTTTGCAGAGAACTACACTCTATAGCCACAGTGTGAGGTCCAGTCACAATATTACAACTCCACACAGGTTTTGATATTTGTGCACATAGCATTCATTCATGTAGTTGATAGTATAGAGGACCAAAGGAAGGTATTGAGGGAGTATCACTTTTATATTATTTATGATCACACACATTCTCCAGAGTTCGTGCAAGGTTGCTTCCAAATGTTCTATAGTGATTTGGCTTGGAGGGGCATAGCATATGGTCAAAATATAATATGGTCGGATAACTGTGCAACACAGTTCAAGAACTTGTGCATGTTCTATTGTTTGTGCAGGATGCATCTCACTACAGTTGTTCAGCATATGTGGACATTTTTTGAGGTTGGGCATGGAAAGGGGGAGTATGATGGTGCAGGAGCATGTGTGAAAATAGCATTAGCACAAGAAGAGTTAAAGTTGAAAGACAATGCAAAGTTGATAGATGCAAGTTCAATTGTCGAGTGGTGTAATATTTTGATGGGTCTAGGTGATGAAGGTATGTCTTCAGTTCATATATTTTTTGTTTGATGGATGATACTAACATTGCACCATATGAGGATTTTTGTACACTGACAGGATCGAGTGAGCTACACTCTTTCCTTAGCTCAAATGTAGGTTCATGGAGTATCGATACATGTAAGATGGCATGCTTTTTTTCATGTACAATGCAAGCCTGGAATGATTGTGAGTTAGGGGAGTGGGTTGACAAATGGTTGAAAAGTTATCTTACCCCACTTCACACATATCGCCCTCTAACGGCATTGGAACTAACACAAATGGAATCATCGATTGACTTTGACCACGTATCAAATCTAGTTCAACTAGGTAATATATCTACTTGCTTATTTTTTCAAATTCCATATTGTTATCTTACTTTGTAATGTATTCATAATGTTGACTAATTTCAAGTGATTTTATGCACATATCAATGCAAGGCATGTTTATGCAGTTATTGCAGATGAAGAAAATGAAGAGGGAATGGACTATTACTTGTGTCATGTTGAGGAAAAAACTAAATTGGAAGCCCCAGTTATAAATGGAGAAAACATTGAATACCCTGCAGGCTCGGTTGTTGTTACTGGAACGTGGCTTAGAAGGTACATAAGAGTGTTAAACATTGGTTGTTTGAGGACTTTGACATGCATCGTAAGATTCTTCATTACTCGAACCTTGTTTTCACATCCAATGTTCGCTTAAGAAAATGTAGGGGTAGACCTTTGAACAAGACCTTGTGGAAGGTTTGTGAGTCTGACCATGAGGCAATACTTGGCACAATAAAGAGTAGAGCAGATCCGAATGGTTCATTGGATTAATTTGTAAGTATATGCACAATGGTTCTTATTAATTTATACTTGTATCCACGTTAATTTGTTTGATGCCAATGCTATCATGTCTTATTTTACTTTGCATATCTATAAGTAACTCAGTAAACATTGAATGGTGTCCCTTTGCAAAAAATGCAGATTTATGAGCCATCCAAGAGAATATCAGGCATAAAAGCAATGCAACATCCCTATTTTGATGATCTTGAAAAATCTCAATTATGATTTTCATCCATTAAAAAAGTGTGTGCAAAGCTTGGTGAGGGAATTTCAAGTTATTCATTTGAAGTTAACCTTATCATAAGCACCTATGATGTAGACATTATAGGAGCATCTCGAATTTCAGATATTCTAGATTCATGAGAGGTGTTGTGTGCAATAGGTATCTTGGAACTCGCAGTCAAGATGTATGAGCAGGAGTGACTAAATTGAAATACTTCCATGCCTATCTGTAAGTGCCTTCCATCTATTTTCATTTCATTTCCATTTTGGACATGAGTTGTTTCTTTTTATTCTTTTATTTTTCCTATCTGTAACTAAACTAGTAAAAATTGATTAGTCTTTCCTTGCAGAAAATTCTGATTTTGGAGCCATCGAAGAGAATCTCAGCCAAAAAAGCAATGAAACATCCTTATTTTGATGATCTTGACAAATCTCAATTTTGATTTCAAGCCATTATAAAAGAGTGTGCCAAGCTTTGTGAGGGCATCTCAAGTTTTGCATTTGAAGTTAACCTCTAAATGAGAACCTATGATGTAGACATTATAAGAGAATCTTGAATGTATGAGTGACATTGTAAAATATATGTAGGGGCACCAAGGTTATTGAGCAAATTTGATTCACGGAAATCTTTTAAGTTAGTTTTGTGTTTTGATTTTTGTCAATTGAATAAGGTCATAACACATCCACAATTGATTTATAATGTAATAAGTCATGTTAGTTACAAAAAGAACAATTAGGCATGATTGGAAAGATGTAGAATCATTTGTAAAGGCTATTTAAAGCCTCTTGAAGGCTATTTAAGTCAATATTTGAATTTGTATCCTTTTGAAGGAAAATATTTGAATATGGTTGTTAATGTACTATTAGTGAGATTGAGATTGTTAACCTTCAGAGAGTAGTAGTATTTATTTTGATGAAATTTCCTTTAGATGCAAGGATTCAAAGCACATCAACCATGTGGTACAAATGATTAAATCTCAAAGACGATATGCAGCAATGAAAGAGTCTGAAAAGGAAGACCAAGCTACACTGGTGACTTAGGAGAAACTTTAGTGATGCAGATTCAAGGTGGAGAAAACTCAAACAAATCATATTTTAGTAAATCAACAACCTTTGTTATTTCATTTGGCCATCTTGGAACAACTAGCAACAAAAAGGATTTCAAACTCAACAATTTGGCTTAAATTTTAGAGAATTTCTCTCAAGCGCCATCTCATCATCAATATAGCATCTACTCAAACCCCCAACACCATTCCCAAGCTAGACATACAAGGTTTCTTTGCAATTTCTTGGAGATCCTTCAAACTGCCCTACAAGAAGGCTACAAAATTAGCACTGTTTTACAAATAAACTTCTCTTTAAACTTCTTCTAACCCCACAAGCTCTTGGAAATTCATCAAATAGGTCACAAAACTCCCAATTCCATAGGTTTTAGAAAAGCACTCAGCCTCTAAGCCATAATTGATTAAAAACCTCAATTTTCTAACAAATACCTAGGGTTTTTAGCATCTCACAACTCCAAGGCCTTCCAAACCTCACCAAAGCATCAAAAAAAAAAAAATGTTCTTCACACACATAATGAACCTTCACCTATCCTTTAGACTTAGTAGATCTCAAAAACATCACTTTGGTTCATCCATTTCAAGCCAAAATCTCACATTCTCAACCTCAAACAACATCCTATAAACGCCTTACCATTATTAAAAGAGTTAAGGAAACTTGAAAACAAAACATTGTAAACATTTCCTCTAAGAAAAAATTCACCATAGTAGGAGGAAAGACTCCATCGCAAAAATTAAAGTAAACTCAAACCCTATTGGTCTGAATAGGATGAATAAAGAAAAATGGATTTTCCTTTCACTAAAACAACTAAAGGTGTATCAAAATAGATTGAAATATAGGTTAATACATGCCACCCCAATTTTTCATGAATTTATATTCATAAGAGGCTTGTACTAGGCCATACATAGAGAAAAGAAACTAAAAACTCATAAAAATGTTGAAATTCCATAGTTTTAGGCGTTGTGAAGAGCACCAATCTTCAAAAAAACTATTGATTGAACCCCCATTCAATATTCAATGATGTTTTCAATACATTTCAAATGAGAATCATCTCCCTTCAATTCCCATAACTACCTTTGAACCACCAAACCCTTATTAAGCCTACAAATACTAGTATTTAAAAATGGTTTTGCTTAATAAGCTTTATCATGCAAATTTATTATTCTAAAGGCCTAGGACCACTTAGACACCCTTATAACATGAATTTTAGACTCTTTCTCTACACTCCCACCTAATTTTTACATAATATTCCTTTATGGTAATATCAACAATTATTTAATTCAAGAGTGCTTTTGCACATTTTTCCACCCTAACCTACTAATTCCCAAAGTACATAAAATATTGGTCTATTAGACCTTATTCAAGACAAAAATACCTCAACATACTAACATTTACCATTTATCCTCCCAATTCACCATCAAACAATCGCAAATTGAGGGTGAGGTGTGGGTGCTCCTACACCATTCAACTTTCAAAAACAAAGTCAATTAGGCTAGCAGACATTTGGATCAGGCTAGCATTTGGTGGAAGAGGAAGAAAGATGACTAGAACTGTAGAGGCCCACCATACTAGATTTTGGTATTGAACCATGAAAGTAGAAGAGAGATTTTATATCATGTATCAAAACATTAAGCATTCATTCTTCCAACCAACAGAGAAGGAGATGATTACTTTGCTTTATTTTCATTTGCATAAGCATATTAAGGCACAAGAACCAAGAAGACCAAGGATGTCCAGTTTTATGTGGAGGTAATGGATGTGATCCAAACTTTAGGAGGGTCAAGAAAAGTTTGAAGGTCAAGAAGGTCAATGTATGATCTTGATGAAATTGAGGAAGAACAACAAGAGAGGGACAGGAAAAATAAAATCAATACAGAGTTTCAAGGATTTAACAAGCGAGTAAGAGAGCTATGGGAGCAGCCTCATCTAAAATATTTTGAACTAGAATTTGATATGTACTATTTAGACAGCTTGGTTTTCATGGAATTCATTTCAAAGCCTCTTCTTTTATTATTCTTATGGTAAATTGTTTGGAAGAGTTGGTGGAATTAACTTTCTTAGTAGTAATCGCTATTAGTGAGATTGAGATTGTTAATCTTGAGAGAATAGGACTTGGGAAAAAGGAATTTGATATGGCTATTGCTTTCAAAGACTTCAAGTAGGATGTACTCTGCCTTGACTCCATTCCTCAATCTTCACTTGATGGCATCAAGGAATGGTTGAACTCCATGGTTATAAAGTATTATGAAAGTAGAATGAACTTGTACTAGAAGCCAATTTTGAAGACTATTACTAATGATTCAAAGCACATCAACCATGTGGTACAGATGATTAAATCCCAAAGATGATTTGTAGCAATGAAAGATTCTGAAAAGGCAGAGAGAGCTACATCGGTGACTCAGGAGAAACTTCAGCTTTCAAAAAACAAAGCCAATTAGGCTAGCACATGTGTATATCAAGCCAGCATTTGGTGGAAGAGGAAGAAAGATGACTGGAACTCTGGAGGCCCACCACACTAGATTTTGATATTCAACCATGAGAGCAAAAGAGAGAGTTGATATCATGTATCAAAACATTAAGCATGCATTCTTCTAGCTAGCAGAGAAGGAGGTGATTAATTTGATTCATTTTCATTTTCATAACCATATCAAGGCGTGGGAACCAAGAAGACTAAGGATGTTGAGTTTTATGTGGAGGTAATGGATGTGGTCCAAAATTTAAGATGGGAAAGAAGGTTAATGTATGATTGTTAACCTTGAGAGAGTATTTATGCTGAGGAAATTTCCTCTAGATGCAAGGATTCAAAGCACATCAACCACATGTGGTACAAATGATTAAATCCCATAGATGATCTGTAGCAATGAAAGAGTCCAAAAAGGCAGACAAAGCAACACTGGTGACTCAGGACAAACTTCAACTTTCAAAAACAAAGTCAATTAGGCTGGTAGACATGTGGATCAGGCTAGCATTTGGTGGAAGAGGAAGAAAGATGACTGGAACTCTAAAGGCCCACCATACTATATTTTGGTATTCAACCATGAGAGTAGATGAGAGAGTTGATATCATGTATCAAAACATTAAGCATGCATTCTTCTAGCCAGTGGAGAAGGAGATGATTACTTTGCTTCATTTTCATTTGCATAACCATATCAAGGCATGGGAACCAAGAAGACCAAGGATGTCGTGTTTTATATGGAGGTAATGGATCTGGTCCAAAATTTAGGAGGGACAAGAAGGTCAATGTATGATTAGTGCAGGAGCACCATTCAGTAGGTTTTGCTCATCAAGGCAAATAAGGAGTAGAATATCATCAATTTACTAAAATCGGCCTGAACTTGTACATTTGAAGGTTTTGAGTCAATAAAAATGGATTTTTGACCTATTCCTCTTTTTTAGCCTTTGTAACTTGAGAAATGGGTCTGCAGTAACATTATTAAGGTGTGGGAATGATGTGTTAGTGTTGGGGAGGTCTAAAAGTGAGATGGGTGTGAAACCCATGTGTGTAAAATTGAGTTTTCTTTAAGAAAAATGGTGGTTTTGAAGAGTCAAATTATGTTTTTGTGTAGGGAATCATTATTTTATGATTTTCTAAGCTTGTGTAGGGTATCTCAAACTTTTTTGAGTAATTTTTAGGTTGTGGTTAGCTTTGGAAATATCATTTTCAATAAACCCCTAAGGTTTAGGCTACAATAGAGGGTTTTGCGGTTTACCCATTGTATGATGGTATAACTGAGATCTGATTGTGTATTTTGAAGTTTTGATAACTTATAATTGTGGTCTCAAGAGTTGGTAAGGTTTGGATAAGTTTAGAGTATAGACTCTTTGTTCAACTGGGTCAATCCCTTAAGGGTCCAAAGGGAAAAATGGCTGAAAACTTCAGCATGAGATTACTCAAACACCGTGATGATTAGAAACTTCTCATCTGATCCTACAGGATTTTGTTGGGACCCTCTACAATAACCTCTCTTGGTTTTCATTATCTCAAAATTGTTTCCTGTGGTGTCCAGTTTTTCAGTTGATGGGAAAAGTGTCAAATGGAAGCAGTGGAAAGTTGCAAAGTGGTGCAACTTTTGTTTTGCAACTCGTGTGACCAAATGGATTGTTCCAACACATTTGAATAGGAATTTTTACACTAGGTGTGGTATTTTTTGCACCCAAACACATGGAATCACTCTGAGCTATGTTCAACCAAATCAATCCCTTAAAGGTCCAAAGGGAAAAACGGCTGCAAACTTCAGCATGAGGTTACTCAAAAACTGTGAAGCTTAGAAACTTCTCATCTAATTCAATGGGATCATGTTGGGCCCCTCTATAATAACCTCTCTCAGTTTTCATTATCTCAGAGTGGTTTTCCCTAGGTGTCCATTTTTCAGTTGATGAAAAAAGTGTCAAATGGAAGCATTGGAAAGTTGCAAAGTGATGCAACTTTCATTCTGCAACTCGTGTGACCAAACGGACTATTCCAACATGTCTAAATAGGAATTTTTACACTAGGAATGGTCCTCTTTTTCACCCAAACACATGGAATCACTTCGAGCTACATTCAACCGGATCGATCCCTTAAGGGTCCAAAGAGGAAAATCGCTACAAACTTTAGCATGAGATTATTCGGACACCGTCACACTTAGAAACTTCTCATCTAATCCTATGGGATCATGTTGGGCCCCTCTACAATAACCTCTCTCATTTTTTGTTATCTCAAAGTGGTTTTCTCATGGTGACCATTTTTCAATTGATGGAAAAAGTGTCAAACGGAAGCTATGGAAAATTACAAGGTGGTGCAACTTTCATTTTGCAACTCGTGTGACCAAATAAAATATTCTGACATGTTTGAATAGGAATTTTTATGCTAGGCATGGTCCTCTTTCCCACCCAAAAATGCAGAATCGCTCTAAGCTACTTTTAACCAGATCAATCCCTTAAGGGTCCAAAGGGAAAAATGGCTGCAAACTTCAACATAAGGTTACTCGAACATCATGGTTCTTAGAAACTTCTCATCTAATCTGATGGGATCACATTGGGCCCATCTATAATAACCCCTCTTGGTTTTCATATCTTGGAGTGCGTATCCCGTAGTGTCCAGTTTTCAGTTGATGAAAAAAGTGTCAAATGGAAGCAGTGGAAAGTGGCAAAGTGGTGCAACTTTTGTTCTACAATTCGTGTGACCAAATGGACTATTCCAATGCATCTGAATAGGAATTTTCATGCTATAAATGGTACTCTTTCACACCCAAACACCTGAAATCGCTCTGAGCTACGTTCAACCAGATCGATCCCTTAAGGGTTGAAAGGGAAAAATGGCTACAAACTTCAGCATGAGTTTACTCGAACACCATGATGCTTAGAAACTTCTCGTTTGATCCCATGGGATTGTGTTGGGACTCTCTACAATAACCTCTCTTGGTTTTCATAATCTCATATTGCTTTTTCCGTGGTGTCCAAATTTTAGTTGATCCATGAAAAAGTGTCAAATAGAAGCAGTGGAAAGTTGCAAAGTGGTGCAACTTTCATTCTACAACTCGTGTGACCAAACGAACTATTCCAACGCATCTGAATAGGCATGTTCACACTAGGAATGGCCCTCTTTCTCACCCAAACATGTGGAATCACTCTGAGCTACATTCAACCAAATTGATCCCTTAAGGGTTTGATTGTAGTATGTTGAAATAGGCCATTCCACCTATTGTTCAGCTTGTGTCTTAGTGATATGGGCCTGATGTAAGTACGATAGGGTGTAGGAATAAGAAAATAGCATTAGTAAGGGCATTGGAAGAGATTCCTAACACATCCCCTATTGAAAATTCAAATTTGAGGCCCCTTAAAAGCAAGGCTAGAAGAGGTGAAAAGAAGAAATTGCTTGAAAATAAGTTAGAATAGGTTGAAAATAGGGTGATATTGTCAATTTTGATGTGTTCAAAAGGTCTGCAAGGACAGGGGAGATCAAAAGTATGTTATAGCATGACATGCCCTAGTTGGGAAAATAGGGGTTTTCAATGAAAAAGAGAGGTTTGAGGGAGTAAACGTGGGTAAAGTCAAGGGGAAAATTAATTTGGTGGTCAATTAAGTTTGTGTAGGAAAAATGAAGAGCATTGGAATAGGTTTTTAGGTTCAAGTTAGGGGGTTCGGTTTGCCGGTTTGGCCAAAAAAATTTGGAGGGGGGTTTAGTTTGTTTTGGGTTCATTGGTACAAAAAACATGTAAAAACAAAATATATATCTATGCAACCTAGAAGAATGAATTAGGATTAGAATATTACATATCATCATATAAACAACAAAACCACCATAAACTTGAATTTCTTTTAAAACAACAAAATTGCCAAAAAAAAATGTGTTTATAACCTGCAAAAAAATGTGAATAAAATCACATTGATTTTTCATGTGAAAAAAAACCATGAGACCATAGCTTGTTGCTTACTATTATGCTTTGATGGATTTTTCCAAGCATCCATAGCTTGTTCAAAAGTACTTTTTTTAGGCTTGTAGCCAAAGCAGCAAGGTAGTGAATTGTTTGATAAAATGCTTTGGTAGACATGTATGAAAAATGTGGTAGCATAGACAAGGTAGTGAACTGTTTGAAGAAATTCCTCAAAGAAATGTGGTTTCATGGTGATGGAATGGCATGACGAATGTCATGACAAGAAAATTTCTATGGAATTTCATGGCATTCCACCACCGTTGAGACCACATTTCTTTGAGGCTTTTTTTCAAACAGTTTGTTGCCTTGTCTATGCTATTGCTTATTATTATGCTTTGATAGATTTTTTCCAAGCCATAGCTTGTTTGGAAGAACCTATTTTAGGCTTTTAGCCACAATATTAAGGAAGTGAAATGTTTGATAAAATGCTTTGGTAAACATGTATGAAAATGTGGTAGCATAGACAAGGCATGAATTGTTTGAAAAAATGCCTCAAAGAAATGTGGTCTCATGGTGATGGAATGGCATGGCCGAATGCCATGACAAAGAAAAATTGCTATGGATTTTCATGGCATTCCACCACCATTGAGACCACATTTCTTTGAACAAACAGTGCTGTCTATATTATATTATTATACTTTGATAGATTTTTCCAAGCGTCCATAGCTTGTTTGGAAGAACCTATTTTAGGCTTTTAGCCATAGCCACAAGGAGGTGAACTATTTGATAAAATGCTTTGGTAAACATGTATGAAAAATGTGGTAGCATAGACAAGGTAGTGAACTATTTGAAAAAATTCCTCAAAGAAATGTGGTTTCATGGTGATGGAATGGCATGGAATGCCATACAAGAAAATTTATGGATTGTCATGGCATTCCACCATTGAGACCACATTTCTTTTGGCTTTCAAATAGTTCGATACCTGTCTATGTTAATACATTATTATGCTTTGATAGATTTTTCCAAGCATCCATAGCTTTTGGAAGCACCTATTTTAGGCTTTTAGCCATAGCAACAAGGAGGTGAACTGTTTGATAAAATGATTTGGTAAACATGTATGAAAAATGTGGTAACATAGACAAGGAAGTGAACTGTTTGAAAAAATCCGTCAAAGAAATGTGGTTTCATGGTGATGGAATGGCATGACGAATGCCATGACAAGAAAATTGCTATGGATTGTCATAGCATTCCACCACCATTGAGACCACATTTCTTTGAGGATTTTTTTCAAACATTTTTCTGCCTTGTCTATGCTATTGCTTATTATTATGCTTTGATAGATTTTTTCCAAGCATCCATAGCTTGTTTGGAAGCACCTATTTTAGGCTTTTAGCCATAGTAGCAAGGAGGTGAACTGTTTGATAAAATTATTTGGTAAACATGTATGAAAAATGTGGTAGCATAGACAAGACAGTGAACTATTTGAAAAAATTCCTCAAAGAAATGTGGTCTCATGGTGATGGAATGCAATGACGAATGCCATGACAAGAAAATTTCTTGGATTTTCATGGCATTCATGTTACTCATTTTTATTTTAGATCAAATTGAGTAAACTTTAAGTGTTTGTAAACCAAAAAATCCGAGGTGCATTCATATTAGTCTTCCTTATATTGCATTCAGGTGTATAAACATAAGAATAAAGAAGCTTTTATTTTTAGCAATGGATTGTTGCATTTATACAGATGTATACAATATTGAAAATATTTACACAAATATTGTTGAAAGAAAGCCTTTATTGATTCAAAATTTAAATCTATCTCACACAATCCGTGAGATTTAGCTTGTCCAACATGCACAAAATACAATATATACAAGAATGGATTGAAAAAATAAAGATGCATATATACAGAGAAAGGCCAGTCATTACCTAATGACTGGTTTAGGTCCATTGTCTTGCATGATCCTCAGTTCTAGATTGCTTTTTTTGTGTCCTCTACAACTCTCATTATCCATATCTTGCATCTAAAAGAATTGCAATGGTTAGAAAAGAGTTATAAACAATGACTATCTTCAACCCTACATACACATCCACCCACCAATGAATAGACTATTCTTTGCATGCATCAGACAAGCTATAAGTCACTCATGTTTAGAGAAGAGAGAGGAAAAGATGATCAAATACATCTAAAACATGTCATGTTTTTCTATCTATTTGTTTCATGTGCAACTACAGGTACAAACATCAATCTGATTAAATATGAGTGGAGTAAATGTGGCTCCCATAAGGTTTGAGCCCAACTCATAGTTTTTGCATGATCTTTTAGGTATATTCAAGATCATTCAACAGGTATCATAATAACATGAACTACAATGGAAAGTTAACTTTGGACAGTCACTTTAAGAAGGGGTGCAGTGGTCTACCTTTCAAGATAACATTAAAGTAACACTTGACTTTTATCACTTTCAAGTCTCACTAAATGGATACAGTGGAGTTAACATTGCATGATAATATTGTATAGAGATCCATTAACAGTGTATCAATTGAACATCACAGTGATATCCTATGCACAGTCATAACATAACCATGAGGTAGAGTTTCCATTAAAGATCAAAAGTAGGAGCACTTACATTATGCAAGAATGGATATGTCAATAGATGTTAATGAATGAAGTATTGGCACATAAAGTGAAGCAATGTGGTAAAAGGAAATTCCATCAAACACAATGCTACAGCATTCCATACATGAGGGTCACAGTTTGTTTTAATATCAAAAAATTGAAGGTAGTTTGTGGAAGAGAATCAACTAGTAACAGTTATATTTTTTGTATGTGCATGGGGCCTATCATGGTATAACTAATGTTCGATTAAATTAAGGATTTGGAGTAGGGAGGTTGTGAAGAGCCATTGGCTACAACAAGGAAATCAAATTTTTAGTAACAGAATATATGTTCCCATAATAGGGTAGATTGTTGCTCTATCATCATGATCTTAAATAAAAGAAGCATACCATTGCAATTGAGTCGAGATTGCAAAAAGCTCATAGCTTTCAAAAATTTGTAAAGAATAATGCAATATCAAGTTTCAAGAAGAGCTCTGATATAAAGGTTCAAGTTATAATTGAAGGGCCTTAGTTGCACAATCTTTCTTATGAGTTATGGGTACAATTTTATGAATGAACAATGTTCATGTTACAGTGGAAAAAGCTTCATATTACAGTAAAATTAAGAACACAAGTCTTAGCACATTTTAAAGATGTATAGGGTTTTGAAATCTTACCCTTACTGTGCAATGGCATTGGGTTATACAATGTTTCTATGTTTCTCTCACATAACAACATGAATCTATTTAGGGATGACCAAGGTTATAGGCAAGGCCATGGCCATTTAGATTCGGATCAAGCTACAAGATTTAAAGTAAACATATACAAAAGAATAGAATAGCAAATGATACGGCCTTAGGAGAAATATGGTTGTAGCACCATGGCCATACCTGGATATTTCCAGAGTTTCTTTTCATTATAGTGTCATCGGTTTATGTAAACCCAGAAATCTAAAGAGATGGAAACATTGAAATAAGCAACACGCCCTCTCTCATTTATATTGTAATCTCTTAGGGAAGGATTTAAAAGCAGGGACAGTCCTGCTCTACACTCAAGGAAATTGAGTTTCCATAAACATAAAGCAATATAACAAAACAGGGTATGGATTGCATGAACACAGCAATGAGGCGCTTGAGATTTCTTTCAAATATGATAGGCAGTTCTTCAATTCTATGAACTGAGATTATTGCGCCAATAATGGAACATTACCTATGTATGCTATGTGTTTCTCTCAAATATCTATGCTATAGTTGAAAGATGACATGATGCGGAAAAAGTAAGAGCAGCACTAAAAGATAGAGGGTTAAGTGGAGAAGTCATAGCTAAGATAAAGAATAGCAAATAAAATACATAAAATGAATTGAAAACTCAAAGTTGCAGCCATAAAGTGCGGGAATAGAGCATATGGTGTGCACTCAAATTCCCAGAAAGGATGAGTCATGCTCATTTCAGAATAAGGAAAATATATTATGTGTAGAGAAGTTAATAGAAGCACGGGTTTTTCAATAACCCTAATAAAATATTGATACCTGTAGAGCAAGATCAAACTTTTCAACATAGTTCCAGCAAGTGCCCGCGGGTAAAGTTACAGAGCCTTCTTGTAATTGTAGAAATAGAACTCCATGCATAGAAACCCTATGGTGGCATCCTCAGAATGGCTCGAGTGTTTTAGAGTTATAATGCAAAATGAAATGCTTCTGAGTGTTTTGGAAATTTTTTCCTCTAGGGTTGAAAACCTATACTTCTAGAAGGTCAATAAAAGTTTTTTTTTTCCAATCATTTTAATTCATAATCATATCAACTAATATGATGTGGTCAGCTTGACCTTTGCCGTGTCACTCTAGCACACTCAAGTATTATTGACTTCAAGGAGAGACTTGTTTCTATTGACTAAGTCATGGGAGATGGATATTTTGTTGCATAGGTATGTCGATTACAAAGTGGGCTTTCACATTATTTTTGTTGTAGAATACTTAAGTTTTATGAGTCATTTTTACTTAAGTATTTTTTTTTTCAAAAGGTGAGGAAATACTTCTTCCAAAGGAAGGTGGGATGTGTTAGTATTAATGATTTACCAAAAAGGAGGGAAGTTTTTTCCTTTTGAGAGACATTTGGAGTGAATATAGGAGCTTTTATTGCTTTGGAGAGCATATAGGAATCGGTTTGTTGTGCCTCCATGTTTGTTATGATGGAATTGACCTTTTCAACCTTCTTGGAATTCTTTTGGAGCAAATCTGGTAGCTATATTTTTGGCTTTTGTAGGCCATCTGAGGAAAGAAGTTTCCATTCTTATTTTGATGGGACTTCATTCAAAGCTTGCTTATTTAGTCATATTTTTATTATTGCAAGTCAGTCCTAGAGATTGTTCATCCTCATTTTTCACTGTAATTTTGTAACTCATGCATTCATGCAAACTGTAAGTTTTCCTTGAAAATTTATAATAGATTCAATCTACTTTCTCATCACTTGCTTGTTAGTGTACATGTCCTTTGAAGTTAATCAGCATACTTGTGAAATTTTGAAATTTTCCCTGTATTTCTATTTTTCTTCTAAAAGTGCCTTTCTTGCAAAAGAATATCCATTTTACAGGTTATGAGTTGTGTAAGCAATACAAGGTTTAAGCTATGGAATTATTCCTTTCTTTCTTAGAGTCTTGTGTTAGTACCTTCTCATAAATCATTTTTATGAATGATATATAAAGATGATTATGTGGGTTTCCTACTATTCTATTAACTCAAGTGAAATAGAATCAAGTTTGTATGCTATTAGTCAATTTTAGATAATTCATAATCATATCAAGGTTTTCAGTTTTCATTTTCAATATTACATGTTTCTCACCTCTTTCCCCTCAAAAGACAAGTAGTTTTAGGTAAAAATCAATAAGAGACAGCTTTTCTGGAGGTATTTTTCTATTACAGGGTCATCCACACCCCTAGAAAAATTCCCACGTTACTCATGATTGGCTGTATTTGACCTCAGCCTAGGTGCAAATCATTAGAGCTAACAATTCCACCACCATTGAGACCACATTTCTTTGAGGCTTTTTTTCAAATAGTTCGTTGTCTTGTCTATGCTATTGCTTATTATTATGCTTTGATAGATTTTTTCCAAGCATCCATAGCTTGTTTGGAAGCATCTATTTTAGGTTTTTAGCCATAGCAGTAAGGAGGTGAATTGTTTGATAAAATGCTTTGGTAAACATGTATGAAAAATGTGGTAACATAGACAAGGCAGTGAACTGTTTGAAAAAATTCCTCAAAGAAATGTGGTTTCATGGTGATGGAATGGCATGATGAATGCCATGACAAGAAAATTTCTATGGATTGTCATGGCATTCCACCACCATTGAGACCACATTTCTTTGAGGCCTTTTTTCAAACAGTCTGTTGCCTTGTCTATGCTATTGCTTATTATTATGCTTTGATAGATTTTTTCCAAGCATCCATAGCTTGTTTGGAAGCACCTATTTTAGGATTTTAGCCATAGTAGCAAGGAGGTGAACTATTTGATAAAATGCTTTAGTAAACATGTATGAAAAATGTGGTAGCATAGACAAGACAGTGAACTGTTTGAAAAAATGCCTCAAAGAAATGTGGTTTCATGGTGATGGAATGGCATGATGAATGCCATGACAAGTAAATTCTTATGGATTTTCATGGCATTCCACCACCATTGAGACCACATTTCTTTGATGCATTTTTTCAAATAGTTTGTTTCCTTGTCTATGCTATTGCTTATTATTATGCTTTGATAGATTTTTTCCAAGCATCCATAGCTTGTTTGGAAGCACCTATTTTATGCTTTTATCCATAGTAGCAAGGAGGTGAACTATTTTATAAAATTCTTTGGTAAAAATGTATGTGTTGACGTGTCTTAATGGCACAACAACGTACAAACAAAATATTGCTATCTTGTTTCTCCTGAAAGAGAAAGACAACACATGGATATCTTAGCTCCCAAGGTCTTTGTAGTTGGTTCTCAACTGTACTGATTTCACTCAGTGATTGATGTGAACTATAATGTTCAAGGGGCCTGCTAGTGTTGAGCCTCTGGATTGTTCTGAGATCAAACATAAACTTAAACCTACTCTAACCAGGGTTTTTAAAGAAATAGAAAAAGATAGATCAGAGCTTTGGAACAGAAAAGAATGTTAATTCATCCCACTTAACCAGACTTGTTACCTTTCAAGGAATTTCTAACTAAAACTGCAAAACAAAATTAACTTGTGATTAACACATAGTTTCATTCATTCACGGTGTTGATGTCAATAATAGATTGCAAGTTACCATTTTAAAAAAAACATAACATAAGACTTCAATCCTTGAAAGCTTCTCAAATCAAATGATTAAACCAAGATAAACAACATTCTGAAACACAATCTAAAGTAGATTTTAATCTGGTTGCTTCTACTGCTAGTAAAACAGATAAGCAACATTTACAAATCTGGCACAATCACCAGTGTACAGAAAATCCATGACTCCAAATTATTTCCATCTATACTAATAAAACTTGAAAGATACATTATTGTCTATGCTGAATCTAACTCCTAACTAAGAAGACAAAAGAAGCTCCTATTTCAAGAATTAGGATGCAGTTTTGTCTCCTCTATCTTTTCTAAAAACTCTCTAATTTTTCTAACCCTTTACAAAGAGGCAAGAATGCCATATATATAGAATGTACCAAAAGGAATGTGATGGCCCCTATTTTAGGGTTCACAAAATATCTCCCTCCAGAAAGGTTGGCCCTCAGATATTTTGAATAGAGTTAATGTTGCATTGAATGCACATCCCTACTATTCATGTTGGTGAAGGATTGTTCCAGGGATGATCTGTAGATCTTTTGCAGCTATAGCATTTACTCCATGCCTCTATTTCCATCCTCGAACTTCCTTGAAGGGATGCTTTGAATGCTCTAAAGCATTTCCATTAATACCGTTCTATCTGTGCCAGCAGACACAACTGTCCCTGAGACTCGCGACTTCTTCCTTATTCTTGCTTTAGGTCTTTCTGCAAGTTGATCTTTCCTTGGAAGTCACACCAGACTCTCTGCTTAAATTCAAACACCATCGTCCCTACGCCAATCCATCAGCTCATCCATAGAGTAAGTTCCTGTCATTCACATTCTGTTGATTCCCTTCACCGAGGTAGTCAATCAGTCAATGGTCGGTCCTTTTAGCCTCTTATAATTGGTGGAACAAACTCCATGTAAGACTCTCGAGTAGTCAAAACTGGTTCATACTAAATCGCATGTCGGTGAGACACCATCAGTGTCTTCCCGATGTGATTACATTCTACAGCAATTATCGGCATGACCCACGATGGTTGGTGAGACTTCATTTCGAGCTACACAAGTTATATCGATATCCACTGTGGTCGTCATGACAATCACCATTGGCCAGACATCATAGCGAGCCCAAAACATTCAGCCAGGAGTTTCTCCAATGTCCACCTTGTGAACAAACGTCGATGAGACACTATCGGGTAGGCAAGATGTTACCCTGAACTCACTCTGCCTCGGTGAGACCATCGTACTCAAGAAGACATTTCCTCAAGCCCATTCTTATTCTCTGAGCTCAAGCCCTCCTTTTATTTCAGTGATACCTCATACCGAGTTCTTTCATTACACTGAGGACACAATCCCTTCGGCGAGACTAACAACCATCGGTGAGACATTTCACCAAGTTCATTTCATTTCGGTCAAACTTTCTTTGGTCACTAGGATGCTATGGAAAAATCACCCCACTCTCGCCAAGCTCAAACCCTTTCTTTCAATGAGACTCTGATGGATCGATGAGACCCTTCGTTGATATTATCTCCTATCGGCAGGACTTTCTTCCTTCACCGTGACATTACACCAAAGTCACCTCTTTCGCTGAGAGCTCATTTCATGTTGGGGAGACTCCTTCAGGTCGGTGAGACCTTCTGCCAAACTTCATGCCATATTGGCAAGACTTTCCCGATCGACAAGACCTTTTGCCAAACTTCAAACATTACAACGAAGGGAGAGAAAATTTCGGCGAGACCAACAACCATCGGCAAGACCTTTTGCCAAAGACACTATTTTGCTGAGACATCTCGCAGTCACCCATACATCACGCCAAAGGGAGAACCTTTGGCAAGACCTCACTGTATCAGCAAGACTTTTCGTCAAATTCATTCATTCTCCCCAGGCTCATTATATTTCGGTGAGACTCCCCATTGTCAGCCAGAGGTCATAGCGAAATCAAAATCCTCAGGTGAGCTTTTGAACAATTATTGGCAAGAGATTACACCAAAGGCATAACCTTCAGTGAGACATTCAGCAGTCGGGGAGATATTACCTTGAAGCAATTTCCTCTTGCTGAGACCTTCATTTCATGTCGGTGAGACTCCCTCGTATCAGCGGGACATCATGGCGAAACCATAACCTATACCGAAGGGACCACCCTTTTTGGTGAGACATCACCCAGGCGTAGGACTTCATAGCGAACCCAGATCCTCTGGCCGATGTTGTGTCATTTCACAAAAGTCCACCCTGTCAGTGAGACTTCTTGTCGATTCTACCATCCTTCGCCTAGACCTTCCTTTCTTGCCCAAACCTCATTTGAATTCTTTCATTCTCCCTGACAAGATCCCCCTAATGGCATCCCTCTTTGGTGTGACCTCCCATGTTGGCGAGACTAGCTCATTTCGTCGAGACCCTACACCGAATGTAAAACCTTTTCCGAGAGCTCTTGTGAAAAATTGTCGGCAAGAGGTTCATCCGTCAATGAGACTTCTTGCTGATGCTAACCATCTTTGGATTTCAAATGAAAAAAGCCAAGCCACCAATTGGAAAGACATCTGAAAGGTCCTAGGGACTTTCTTCTTGAGGAGTTTTATGTTGAATGTGATTGAGGCATGCCCTCAATTGGCTTCCCTGAGAGATAACTTTAGATGAGCGATTCAATCCTATGAAAAAAATGCCTCCATTAGTCCTCAAAGTATATAAAATACACTATTGTTCATCATGCCCTCAATTTTAACAAAAGGAAAGCCAACTCAAGCTGAGATAGAACCAAAATCAAATAGAACAAAAGACAAAATTAAGAGGAAAACAAAAGAATAACTCCCAAGATCAAAACAAATGACAGAGGCAGCGAAACCAAAAAGAAAAGGGACCCATTTGTTCGAATAAAATGGGGTGGTTATACAAAGAACATAACCGATGAAAAAATGTGGTATAGACAGGAGCAATGAACTATTTGAAAAAATGCATAAAGAAATATGGTCTCCTTAATTGAATGCCATGAAATCTATAACTTGTTCAAAGCACTTGTTTTAGGCTTTTAGCCATGGTAGCGCGAGGAGAATGAACTATTTGATAAAATGATTTGATAGACATGTATGAAAAATGTGTTGGCATAGACAGAAGGCAATGAACTCTTTGAAAAAATGCCTCAAAGAAATGAAAGCAGGGTCATGGTGATGGAATGCTATGACAATCAAATAATTTTGATTGTCATGGTATTCCATCACCATGAAACCTCATTTCTTTGAGGCATTTTTTCAAAGAGTTCACTATCTTGTCTATGATATTGCATACTATTATGCTTTTGATAGATTTTTCAAGCATCTTAGCTTGTTCGAAAGCACTGTTTTTTAGGCTTTCGCCATAGCAACAAGGTAGTGAACTATTTGACAAAATTCTTTGGTAGACATGTATCAAAAATTTGGTAGTATAGACAAGAGTGAATTGTTTGAAAAAATGCCTCAAAGAAATGTGGTCTCATAGAATGCCATGACAAGCAAACACAATTGGGAACTGCTCCTAGTTATTAGTTATGCAATGTGAAGTAATTGCATAACTGCTTAGGTTGACTTTGTAAAAACTATACTTGTAATTGAAATTTTTTTCATCTATCAGCATCTAGTTATTAGTTATGCAATGTGAAGCAATGCTTTTAGTTTCAAATATGTGCAATGCAATGTAATCAACAATATGAATATAAACTACAAAATCTATTTTTTACAATTTATTAGTTAAACTCTTTATTTTATTTGCTCTCCATATCTCTATGCTATGGAAATTCCTTTAAAAAAAAATTGTAAAGTTTTTATTTCTTGTTCTACTTTTTCTTTTCTTTTTTTCTAAATCTGATTTTTTTCTTATTTTTTCTAGACTTTTTCCTGATTTTTTCAAAAAATCTTATACTTTTGGTTTGTCGATTTTTTCCCCAAAATATTTTTGCTGCTATGGTATAAACACATCTTTTTTTAATATTAAGGATATTTTTTGAAACTTCCATGCGTTGCTAATCTAAAAGGAAAATTCTTTTTCCTAATTTGTATGCAACCATGCTTTTGACATTGTCAAAAAGAGAAAATATGGACACCATCGATAAAAAAAGATTTGTATTAACCAAATAGCCATGTATGCATACATCAATATATGTTGATATAAGTATAAAATATAGTTACAAAATGGCCATATAGGCTTACGAGAATGCCATATAGGCATACAATGTCAAATATATCCAATACAAGATATGTACAAAATTGACATGTCTAGGCATACAACAAAGGGCTTTGGAATCAAAATTCATTTCTCTCCATGCTCTAGAAATAAATTCTTTCCATTTGTTTGGTGATCCAATGGCAATAATTTTGTCACTCATTTTTAATGTGCTCGAGGAGTGCTCTTGCTGCTCCTCCTACGGTTTAGCTCCTGGTGAAGTTTTAACTGTTACAATAAGAAGTAAAGACATTAATATATAGAAATTACACTATAAAAAATGATATATATAAAAAAATAATCACTTACGGCCATCTCATGATCACTCTCCACGATGGAAATATTTGCATGTCAATGCTCAAGCATGCTCAAGCCCTGTATAAACCATCCAAAAAGGAATTAAACTATGAATAAATAATGGTTTTATTTTTCACTAGAACTAACATCTATAACAACGAATGTAAATTAAAATTTTGTAATTTTCCTCATACCTCCTCTATCATAGCCATCGAGGATTGTATAGTGGATGAAACACTTATATCCATTTCCCTTGTAACATTTGGAGGTGTTTCCACAACCAAAATCTGAAAATAAAACAACAAATTATTCAATCACAAAAAAATTACAATAGCAATCCACATCATGACTTATAATGTATGAGATCTAATAAACAAAATTTTGACTACAAGTACAACCTTTTACCTCTCCTAGAAGAATACAAGGCAAAACATGAAGGGCCTAGTGTTTTTATGGTGGGTGAGAAGGAGTTCATGAAGACCTTGAAGGAAGGGGGAGGAAGAGGATTCTTCCTGATTATGAAGCCAAAAAGTTAAGCAGATTTTCCCACAAAGAAGAAGGAAGATGCACCAAAGGAAGTCAAAGAGTTGTTGGAAAGGTACAAGGACATAATGGTGAACGAATTACCTAGTTCCCTACCTCCCATTAGGGATATAATCCACCATATTGATCTGATTCTAGGGGCTACATTGCCCAATAAGGCTGCATACAAGATGACACCTGCTCAAAATGAGGAGATTGCAAGACAAGTGCAAGAGTTGATGGATAAAGGGCTAGTGAGGAAGAGTTTGAGCCCATATGTTGTTCCTACTATCCTATCACCAAGGAAGGATGGGAATTGGAGCCTTTGCACGATTCAAGATTCATTAATAGGATCGCAATCAGATATAGGTTCTCAATGCCAAGAATGGAGGACCTCATGGATTTTCTATTAGGAGCATTTTACTTTTCCAAGATTTATCTAAAGAGCCAGTACCATCAGATAAGGATCAGAGAGTGGGATGAATGGAAGATAGCTTTTAAGACTAAAGAAGGGCTCTATGAGTGGTTGGTGATTCCCTTTGTGTTATTAAATTCCCCTAGTACATTTATGTGCCTTATGAATGAGGTATTGATAACTTTCATTGGAAAGTTTGTTGTAGTTTATTTAGATGACATCCTTGTGTTTAGCAGGTCTAAAGAAGAACATTTGAAGCACCTTTACATGGTACTAAGGAGGTTACAAGAGGAGAAGTTTTTGATCAACATGAAAAAGTGTGAATTCATGAAGGAAGAACTAGTCTACCTTTGTTTTTTCATCTCCAAGGAAAGTTTGAAGATGGATCCTTCAAAGGTGGATGCTATTCTTACTTGGCCAACACCAAAACCATGGGAGATGTGAGAAGCTTCCATGGGTGCAAGATTTTATATAAATTTCATCAAGAACTTTAGCCAAATTTGTGCATGAATCTTGGACACCATCAAAGGAGGTAACAAAGGTAAGTTTTCTTGAACCAATGAGGCTAATAAAGGGTTTGAATATCTGAAAATGAGAGTAGCACGATAGCCTATACTTGTGCTCCCTTATTTTTATAATTTTTTTACCATTGAGTGTGATGCTAGCAATCAAGTAATAGGGGTTGTTTTGAGCCAAGAAGGCAGACCGGTTGCATTTTTCAATGAGAGACTGAATGAAGCAAAGAGAAAGTATTCTTCCTATGATTTGGAATTGTATGCTATGGTCCAAGCCCTCAAAAATTGGAGGCACTACTTGTTACCTAAATAATTTGTTGTTTATACTGATAATCATGCCTTGAGTTTTTTTGAATGCGCAGGACAAACTCAGTCGTAGGAACATGAAGTGGGTAGAGTCTTTGCAAGCCTATACTTTCACAATAAATAATAAGAAGGGCTAAGAAAATAAGGTGGCAGATGCTCTCAGTAGAAGGGAACTTGTAGTGCAAGAGATCCAACTCCAAAGCATGGGGGTTGAAGCATTGAAGGATATGTATCATGAAGATTTAGATTCCAAGGAGGTATACAATGTTTGTGAGTAGCATTTGAATTCTTTTCATGGTGAATTCTCTAAATTTTTATTGCAAAATAGTTTTCTCTTCAAAGGAAACCAATTGTGTGTGCGTAAATGCTCAATGAGGGAGAATATCATAAAGGAGAAACACAGTGGGAGTCTTGGAGGTCACTTTGGCCTTAACAAGACCTTGGAACAAGTTAGGAGATTTTACTATTGGCCAAAGTTGTAGGTGGATGTGAGAAGGTATGTGGAAGGTTGCACAATATGTCAAAGGGCAAAGGGAACTTCATCAAATACAGGACTCTATCAGCCATTTCCCATTCCCAATAGGCCTTGGGAGTGTGTAAGTATGGATTTTGTCTTGGGGTTTCCTAGAACCCAAAGAGGTTTTGATAGTATCTTTGTGGTAGTTGATAGATTTAGTAAGATGGCACATTTTCTTCCTTGAAAATGCACCAATGATGCATCTCATATAGCAGGTTTCTTCTTTAAGGAGGTTGTTAGGATACATGGACTGCCTTTAAGCATTATTTCTGATAGGGATTCTAAATTCATTGGTCACTTTTGGAGGACCTTGTGGAAGAAACTCAAGGCAAAAAAATTTCCTCTAGTTCAACATACCATCCACAAATGGATGGACAAACTGAAATGGTGAATAGATCATTGGGAAACCTCTTAAGATGCCTTACCAAGGAGCATGGACAAGCTTGGGATCTGATTTTACCTCAAGCTCAATTTGCATATAATGACTCCATGAATAGGAGCATTGGTAGAATCCCTTTTCAAGTAGTCTATGGCATGCACCCTAGAGGGGTCTATGAACTAAGAGATCTACAAGGAGTTTCTAAGAGAAGTGCTCAAGGCGATGACTTTGTTGTTACAATCAGGGATATTCATCAACAATTGAAGGAAACCCTTCAAAAGAATGTTGAGAAGTATAAGGAAAAGGAATGTTTAAAGAAGAGGAATTTCCAATTCAAGGTTGAAGACTTGGTGATGGCACACTTGAAGGAGAGACTTCCAAAAGGAAAGTATACAAAACTCATGATGAAGAAGATAGGACCTTGCAAGGTGGTCCACAAGTTTGGCCAAAATGCTTATGAAATAGAGCTACCTCTTGGGGTGGAAATCTCTCCTATCTTCAACATTTTTTACTTGTATCCTTTCAAATATTTTGTGAATTTAGGTGATGGATCAGGTACAATAGAAATGGAGGATGAATATTTGGTGAAGGTACTACCCCCTAGCCAACCTATGACTCTTGAATGCATCCTAGACACCAAGGAGACAAAGAAGACTAGAAGGAAGGTTTACAAGGAATACCTGGTCAAATGGAAAGGTCTACCTAAAGAGAATGCAACATAGATGTTAGAAAATGATATTAAACAACATGGAACTATTGTAGAAGACCTGATCTCAAAGAGGACTTGAGATCTTTTTCTTGCTTGGGAGTATAGTTTAGGAGCAGTGCCCATGGGTCTAAGGGACCTAGAATAATTTGTCATGTTTTTTTTCTTGGTTTATAGATGGAATAAGGTCTTATGGACCATTTCAATTCTTTTTAGTAGGTCTTCTAGGTTTTTGGTTGAGTTTTTGGTCTTGGTGACCAACTTCTTTGTACAACAAGGTCTCCATCCTCCTTTGTAAGTCTAATGCATCTTGGAAAAATAAGGAAAAAGGATGACTTCTTGTATCTAGAAATCTGAGGGGAGTCACCTTACTTCTTTACAAGGTTTCAAATTCCTTTGACACATTTTGGAAGGCTCTATGTGGTCGAGTTGGTAGAAGTTGTTCACATTTCCTTAACTAGGCAATTAGAAGTCAAAGCATGAGATTAGTTGTTTTCCAATGTCTCTCTTTTCAAAAGATAATTGCAAGAAGTTGGAGGGAGTTTGTAAGACTTTAAATATGCCTCTCTTTATCAAGGAAAGTTTGATGTTGATTTCTTGAAGAAGTTTCAATAAGAAGTTTGTTGTTTTTCCTATTTTTTTTCTGAAGAATTTGTTGATCTTGTACTTGGTATGGACTGTATGTTCACTTTCATACTCCAAGCCCATAATGGTTGGATAGGTAATTGAATAAGCTTTCCTTTGGCATTGGAGTGGTGATATTTCATTAAGTATCAAGGGATATATTCCAATTTCTCTATCAGGTGGTCTGAAAACCCTTAAAATTAGGGTTTTGGGTGAAAAATGTATATTTCTTCCATACCCACGTTGTAAAATTGCTAAATCTTGGTAGGATGGAAGATATAAGGTTTTACTATCATGTCCTCAATGTTTTGGAGAATGGGAGGCTTATTTTTTGGAATTTTTGCATCAATTTTGGCTTGACATCTCTATGTGGCAAGCATAATTGACAAGCAAAAAAAATGAGTTTTTGCTTGATTTTGAAGAATCTATTTAAGAGGCACTTAGGAATGGTGGAAACAGGTGTTTGACATTCAAGAGGAAGGGTTTTGGAACCTTTTAGGGGTCCATATTAGGGGTCTGAATCCATAGGTTTGGTGTCTTAACAGCCTTCCTTTTGTTTTTATTCTAATTGTCCTACTAGGCAAGGGTTACAACCCTTAAGAGAGAGTGAGGTCTAAGTCACCATAGTGATGGGTGTTTGTTGAAACCTAAATGCTAGAGGGTTGTTAAACCTTTTTTTTACTTAATGAGACATGATCCAAAAAAATTCAAGCTTTTTGAGTGGTCTAAGTTTTGAACCCTAGGTCTGTGGGGTTAATCTCTTAAAGAATAGTGGAGTTTAAGACTCCTCATAAGAGTATTTGAGAGAAGCATTTAGTGGAGTGACTTTGCCATTTGTGATTGTGATTTTTTCTTCCCTACCACTCTGCATCATTTCTAAAGCTTATCTAGGCTATTTCCATGGTGTTTTTGGTGGTGGCAAGAGTATTTAAGGTTTGTAAGTACCTTATGCAATAAACCCTCCTTTGTACGGCTTGATTTGTGCATAGAATAAGCTTAGTCAATAAACATGATGTGAGTAATGTCTTGGAAGTCAGATGAAATGATTGAGGTGTAAATGGTTGATTGTAGTATCTTGGTCTTAAGGAACTAGTTGGTAAAAGTGAAAATTTTGTGAGTTGTTTAAGGAATTTAAAGATTTGGAGCTCTTTATCAAGTTTTTGCTTTGAATTCAGATAAATTGATGATGACAAAGGTGTGTTAGGATCTAATGGATATAGGTTGTAACATGAAAGATTGGTTTTTGGTTTTTTTCCTAGGTAAAGAAAATTGAGTGTAAGGGTGCCTTGGTGAATGATGAAAGAGTGGATTGTTTAGTGACTCTAATTAGGTTTCTTCTACACAGATCAGTCATTTTTGTTGATAAATAAGATGTTTGAAGCTTGAGGATGATAAGAAGAATTATTGAAATGATTTGGCTTTTTGTTGCCTTGTGGTTTGCAAATGAAACAATGTGATTTTTGATGAAAAGAGAAAGAAATTTTAGTTTCTTATTCAATTTTATCTTCTCCTAATTCAATTGGGTCATATGTTGGTGTAGGAGCACCTAGGTCATCAAATACTTTTCAATTTTGCAAAAGGGATGAGTGTTCAAATTTGTATTGAGTTAATCACAAAAGGTCATGGAAAAATGATGTAAAGAATGTTCAAGGTCATATGAGGTCTTATTTGAATATATTTAAGGTTATTGGTAAGTTCTAGGTGGTCAAAGTGGGAAAATGTAAACAATGCAATAATGTAATATTGTTAAAAGTTGTTAAATTGACAAAAACAAGGAAATCGGGAATATTAAGGGTTAAAAGGGGTAGTTTCAACCGATAGAAAGATAGTTATGGAAAATTAAATATCTTTAAAAGGAATGTAAAGGTGAGAAAAAGTAGAAGTTTATGTTCTTGTAATTAGATTTTGAAATAAAAATTCCTTGTTTCTGAGTTTGCAGCATTACTCCATTGTTTTATTTTCTTGTGTTGGTAATTTAGGAACACCCAAAGTTAAATCATATTGTGAATACATGTAAATAGGATTTATTTTCCAATTTCAAGAGTTGGACTTGGTTAGTTTTAGGAAACAAAAGAATAAGAGGTAGTTTTCAATGCTTGACAGAGTCCTTTTAGAAGCAAGTTTGAGAGTCCAATAGGGTTTTTCTTCACTATTCCACCAATGTAGGTCAAGTAAATTGGTGTAGTAGGTTAATATTAGGATTTTTTCATGTTTTGATGATTGTAAGTGTAGGGAAAAGCAAGAATACCATGGTGGAGTTGATGCTACACTATAAAATAGAGGATTTTCCTACACAAAGTGATGCTACGGTCATGGGTTATGAATAAATAAAGCTTGTAGAGGATTGGAAATGATGTATAAGGTCTTGGAAGACATAAAAAATCATGTTCCAAGTGGTGGCTAGAGAAATAGAGGTTTGCAAGAGTATTTTTCACAAAACCCTCCTTGATTTGTGCTTTTACACCTTATAAACGAGGGTTTATTGGATCATAACATTTTCATGGTTTTCAATCCCTATAAATGGTGAAATATTGAGTTATAGGACATGCTTGAAGACTTTTTTGAGGTTTTGAGTGATTTTGAATGGTTTTGAAGGGGTCTCCTTTGTAAAACAGGCCTAATCTACTAGCCTTTCTTCAGAGGACAGTCTAAAATCTAATGATTTTCTTTATGTCAAACATCTAAGAACTTTGATATGTTATGATGTGATAGAAAGTGTTTCTAAATGTGCATTGATTTTTTCAATAAGCTTTGATATAGGAATGTAACTACCCGATTCAATGGTTGACAGACCTACTAGAGGAATATGATATTGTTTGATCAAAACAAAGATGTTTGTTTAAAAAGTGGAAAGGATGATATTGAGTGATTGGTTACTATCAAACTAATGATATGATTGATGTTATTAAATTTGGTTAAGGTGTATAAGACAGGTTTGGTTACTTTGATGGTTGGATGGGTGATTATTATGAATCCTTTTGAGCAAATTGGTGATTAACCACAAGATGATAATCAAGATTCTATTGTAGTAGGAGTTTGTAACCTGTAAATAGACTATTGTAGTAAAAATATGGTGAGTACAATGCTTGATAATGGACTGATAACAGTGAGGTATGGTTTAGTTGATTTGTTGCCTTGGTGAATAAATGAAAGGATGAATTATTCAAGTGTTAATAATTAGGTTCATGTTGTTTTATGGTGGTTGAGAATGATGTGAATCTAATTGATTAAGTCAATTTTTTCTTTAATATGGTTTTTTCTTTGAATGATTCAATTGGAATACTGATTAGTGGAATGATGAATGATGGCCTATGAAATGGCTAAGAGAATTTCAATGGATTTTTGTTGAATGAAATGTAGATTTCTGATGAAATTATATTTGATCTTCTCCTAATTCTATTTGGGGTTGAAATCCCTTGAATAAATGATGTTGATGGTGTTTGTTGGATGCTCTACATCAGATGTACCCTAATGATTGAGTGTTTTGATATGATGCTCTGCATCACTACCTTGTCTAGATGTTATTGCTTACTATTATGGTTTCATATATTTTTTCCAAGAATCCATACTTTGTCATGTTGGTGCACCTCTACAATCACATTCCTCCATGTGAAGTAATTGCATTGTGCTGCTTATGTTGACTTTCTAAACAACTATATTGTATAGTTGAAATTTTGTCATCTATCAACATCTAGTTATTAGTTATGGAATTTGAAGTAATGCTTTGAGATTGAATGATGTGTAATGCAACGTAACCAACAATATGAATATAAACTACATAAATCTATTAAGTAGAATTCATTAGTTAAGTTCTCTTTATTCTATTACCTCTATGTATGTTTGAGTAAATCCACTAGCACTAGGAGGTGCTTGCTTGAAACTGCCAATATTAGCATGTTCAACATCCAAAATCACATGTATTAAAATACCATTTGTAAAACAATTCTATTAACATGTAATAAATGTATAATTTTTTACTAGTTACATTCCCCACTAATAGGTGTACTGCAAAAACAAGTAGGTGGAGGACCGGTTTATCCAGTCTCAACACTGTGACCCTGCAATTTTATTAAAAAAATAAAACTAAATTAGTTATCTTGCATTTCAAAATCAAAATCAATAAATTAAATTCAATGAACATGTTGACTTTTACCTAACTATCAATGCCATATGCATGATGCAAAATGTCAATCATCCTCTCCATCCCCATAGCAACATACAGATCCTATGTAGCAGCATATGAATCTTGCATAGTAGCATACGGATCCTATGTAGCAGCCTCCTGAGTTTCAGTGGGGTCATATGAACAAGTCACCTCGCAAGATTGGCGCACATGGGTTTGAAGGCCACCACCCGAAGACTCTCCTAGATGGCATTGTATAATAGGGATAGTATGATGGATGACACTCTGGGTCAAAGTGTTGATCACCTACAATGTCTCCATGTCGGCACTCTCCTTTGCAATGGCAGGCATAACAATGTGCTCACGAGGCAGCCTAGTGAGAAGTCTTCTCCCTTGTCACGCAGGATCTGGCTGTGCACTGGGTCTATCCTGAGCTAACCCCCACCTCTCCCCTAGAACTCCCTCATATCAAAATAATTTGGGATTTGGTTCAATACAAACTCACTGTATAGTTTCCTAAGAAAATATTAGGACACTTCACAATTGTTGCACGGTGGGTAATCAAAGACCAAGTACCACCTATCATAAGAACGGTTCCTAATCTCTTGGTGGTGGCACTAATGAATAGGAAACCTCTTTACATTGAGGCTAATATTTTGATTTGTTCTAGGTTCAATGAATAAAGAGCACAAATCACCTTTAGTAATTTTTAAATATTTTACTTGTTTATATGATAGTTTATCTGCATAATATGCCCTAGTTGTCTGCCTCCTATCTTGCCATCCTGTTATTTATTGGGTTATTGAATCTAAATTTTTTAACATCTCTTTCATTGAATTTGCTAGTGTCAATTTTTCTGCAGTTGAAGCATTTGGATCACTCAACCTACTAATAAGATCCTCAAAAAAAAAAAATTGTTCTCAATTTCACTCCTCAAATTTTGTTGAGTGTCAGGAGGGTGTTGAGTGATTGGTGGGGGAGGTTGATTTTGTTGAGAATTTTGTTGAGGATTTTCCTGTTCTTCTTGTTGAGGATTTTGAGGATTTGTAGGATCATTTGCATCTCCTACAAAAAATTTTAAAAAATAAAATCTAACCTAAAACAAACAAAATCAACTTGAAACTAATAAATTCAAAACAAATAGCAAACAATACTTACCTCCCACACCTCTTCGTCATTGTGGCGCCATCTTTGCAAAGGAAAAGCAACTATTGTTAATCAATTTTGTAGAATGCCTCCTCCTAGAATATGAGTGCAAAAATGAGGGTTTTTGGTCATGGGAAAAGCAGAAAAATAGACAAGAGAAAATGAATAGCTTTCACTTTTTTTTTTCTTTTAAAATGACATAACGTGAGCATGTTATAACACGCTCGCATTATGTCATTTTCAAAAAAAAATTGTATTTGGCCATGAAAGTGTAACCCAACTTCATGCACCCACCCTCTAAGCACCTACAAGGGTAGTAAGGGTCCTCCAAGAACACATAAAAACAAGCAAGGGGGAAAAACCACACACAAATCTAATCTATAGATAAAGAAGAAGTACCCTCCTATTCCTCATCAACTAGGAGGTCCTCATTCTCCCAATCTAAATCATTATATGGGGATTATGGATGAGCTTGTAGGGGTGGGATAGTGATGGGAGCACCCTCTGACTCTCCTACAATAAGGTCTAAGGAAGAAGGCCCCTCAAGGTCTCCTTTACTCAAATCTTGTGAGGTAAAGGTCATCGATCTCGTAAATATCGTTGAAAGAGTCGAGACATCATCCACTATGTTAAACATGCACTTACCTAGAGTGCCATGTGTTAACCAGGTGAGAGAGGAAGGAGGCACCCGAGATTCACTACAACCTTGTCAAGAGGGACAGTGACAAACTCAAGGGATCTTTTGACCTCCACTTGAAGTGAGGTTATCCTCCAACTCATGCTTCAATAGAGGATATGGAATCCCCATCAAAGAAGTGTAGTTTGAGGAGGAAGAGGATAGGACCGTAGAAAACACCACTGTGATGTTTGGTATGTCCATGGGTTGAGAAAAGGGAAGGATGTCCATAAGGGACATTAGAAGCAGAGGCTCCATAGAAGGGGCGATAAAATTTTGCACCCTTTTGGGGTGAGGATTCAATCAACATTCTTCAAGAGATCTGAAAGCAAAACTAAGGCAAGTGGAACTGAAGTAGGAGAAAAAGGAGGCGGCACAATAGGAGGTGAAGAGACAAGAGTTGTTGGCTCCCCTTCTACCTTCTACAAGGTAGATTGTTTAGTAGTTAGATCCTTTCTTTGATGCTTACACTCACATACAAGTTGGTTTAGTCAACTTTGGGAACTAGAATTTGTAATATGAGGAGGGACAAGAGGCTCTTATTCTACCATAGGAGTGTTCTACAACCATTTTCGATGGAAGGGTAGCCTCCTAGATAGGAGTAGGAGTAGGAAGAGCGAGACAATAAACAATAGCAAATGGAGGAGTGAACAATGATGCCTCGGTAGTGGGCCTCTTCCCATTCGTTATCAGAGGGGCAAGAGTAGTAGGAGGCCATAGAGGCCAATATAAGGGGGAAACTCCATGAGGACCCTTACCCTTATCATAAACAATGGGCCTATGTATCATGGGAAATATGGGAAGTTCAAACACTTGGCGCTTGGCTTTTCACCAAGCAGGCACCATCGGGCTCCCCATGTGATGCATGGGAGCAGGAGCCGAAGGTGTCACAACAATGTAAGAAGCATAAGCAGTTGGATTAATAGAGGAGGAAGGATATTAGGTACAAGCAAGCTTCCCCTTCCCCTTTTTTTGAGAGGAGGCAGCTTGTTGCTGCACAATCATACAACCTTTTACTGAAATAGTATAGAGAGATGCAGGGTAGATCACCTTTGACATCATGCCCCAAGTCTTATACTTAACATAGGCATGATATAGTAAGTTTGTCCTCAGAGGGAGCAAACTGATGGGAGCAGGCCAAAATTGATCTAACAAATAGCCCCCACATGACACCAGTGGTTTGTAATTGATGTCATGCACAATGTGCACACATCCCTCATGGGAAAACTTAATACATTTATGAATAAATGAAGCGATTCCATTTATAGAAACCAACCATGGAATGCCTAGTTTTACCCTGAATAAATTTGACTCTAAAATTAGAAAAAAAGAATTATCTACGACCCTAGGTCCTACCAAGTCTAAAAGAGTGATAGAACTAAGAGAAGTGGGTGAGATTCCATCATGTGTGTGTATAGTGATTTTCTAGTCCTCCCTATGTAGAAATTTGATAAGAAGAGTATCCTTCATTATGACATTTACATGGCTTGCGGGGTCCACTAGGACACTAGTCACAATGTTGCCATTGATGTGAGTGGCAATGTACAAGGGGAAGGATCCTTGTTCATAGGAAGATCCTACAATGTGAAAGGTATGTCTAGTGACCCATTCATAGCCTAGGTAGGAGGAATCTATGTAAATGAAACCATGTTTATGTACTCTGAAGGAACAAACTCATTGGAACCTGAAGGTTCAAGAAATCCAACAGTGATCTATCTAAGTTTCACTCCTAAATATCTAAGAGCCCTTCTAACTACATAGCTATGGGTCATAGATTGGGTTGCAAGGTTGCATTCCCTGCAACATGAGAACCTACAACACACCTAGTGAATGAGAGAAGGTCCTTCAATACCAAGGGATGAAATCAAAATAGTTCATGTCAGGTTCATCAAAATGTAGAGAAAGGGGGTCTACCACCCTTGGGACTAAAGGTCACGGAAGAGTCCTAAGGAATAGGCTACCCTAAACTACCTCAAGTTTGCTAAGAAAAGCGAAAAGCGAAAGGTACTAAGGCTAAAAATGAAGGGCTTGTCACTTTCCTTCTACTAAACTAGATATTCAAAGGGTTAGGAAAGAAAATTTCCTAGGTTTGGCCTATTATCTAGATAGCTCACTATCTGGGGACAATAGCACAGATCTTGGACTCAAGCATGGCATGATAGCATCTTAGGGATGTTTTGGAATCCATACGAATAGGAATTATATCAAATATAATAAAGCACAAAGAAACGTACTAACTACCTAGTTTCTAGATGTTTATGTTTTTTCATAGGATAAAGAAAATGTAGAAATAGAAAATATAGTGAAAAGGACACACAAAAAACTATGCTAGGAATGACAAGGAGAGTGAGAAAACATACCTTTTCACCCACGATTTGAATCTTCAAGTATCTTCATTTAAAAATACCTAAAAACACAAGATCGAGGAAAATGTTGGGGTTGTTTTAGAGGACTACCTTAGTTAGTCCCTTGTTTCAGTGTTCCCACCTCCAATAACAACCGAATACCCACAAAGTGTAAAAACCAATGAAAGAAGTAGAAAGGAAATTATATTCTAAGAGTACACAAACAACAAGTATGCTATGTAGTGAAAAGAGTGATTTAAAGAGAAAATAGCAATGGAAAATGTCACCTTCACCGCTATGAGCACTCAAGGAAAGTAGTGCAAGAAGATAGCTTGTGAATCCTCCAATAGCATCTTTGTTGCAATAAGAGTATGGTGTAGGAGCCCAAAAACTAGCATCTTGCTACCAAGGAATGGTGAAGTAGAAGCTTGAGAATGAGAAAATGGAGTTAATATAATGAAAAGCATGTGTAGGATGTCAAGAAGGTGGGAATGAATGAAAGTCAAAGAATTTGAATTGGAAAAAAGGGTGGTAGAAGGGTCAAAATTCATCAATCAAAGAGGTAGGGAATGTTACACTTCACCACCAATAGAGATATGTAACACCATTGCAAATCCTAGAGGCAGGAATCCTGTTAGAATAGCAGCTCAGTGTGCAGATGTTTGCATGGTGCATAGATTTCCCCAACAAATATTCCTCCACTAATGCGAAAAGACATGGCGAGGTGGATGAATTGATGTGGCGACAATGAAATTGCATCATCCGAATTACATTTTATAAGGTAGGGGTGATGAAATGGGGAATTTTTCTAGGGGTGCCAATTCACTCCATTACACCATGAAAACTTGTTTACTCAATCCAACCTATTGTCAGTAATTTGAGAGACTTGATCATCACAAATCGTAAGGGCCTTGAGTTACTCTGTGCATTGAAAAAATATAGTTTAAACTTGTGTACCTTCATACACGTCATTCTTGGGCTAACCTCATGATGCTCAATCATATGCCATTGGAACCCAATTGGATATTTTAATGCCTAAGGTGTCTATGCACATCGCAGACACTAATCCTATTGTAACCCCTATGTCTTTTGCTAATAATAGAAACACTATGCCTATGCCTTCTATTACTCCTAGAGTTAATGTGTCTCAAAATCCTTTTGGGTATGGCATCCCTCATTTTCCTAATTCTGCACTTCAAACTATCATAGTGGAAGTTTCTACTGTAATGGCTAATCTACCTCCCTTGCCATCTAACCCCATTTTGAACACCCTATTGCAAAATTTGGGTCAAATGCAATCTCAACTTGCTAATCTAACTAGTATTTCCATATAATCTATGCTTACTTCTTATTATCATCGCAACCCTCTTGCTTTAAATATCATGAATGCACCCATGCCCCAAGGTATTGAGATACAAAAATTAGATAATTATAATGATAAGGGAGGTCTACAAATGCATACTAATTCCTTTACTTCTTTGTGTAGTGAATTTTGCATCAAGACCATTTGATGGAAAATTGTTCCCACGGTCCCTTAAAGAGACTTTGTTGGAATGGTTTTTCTTATTACTTGATAACTCTATCTTTTCTTTTTATCAACTCATGAGTTAGTTCTTACAGAAGTTTCAAGCGAACATTGGATCCAAGGTCACTATCATTGATCTTGTCCATTGTAAGTGGTAACCCTATGAGAAACTAACTGATTTTATTTCACATTACCAATCTATTTATTCATGAATTCTCTGTCATACTTGATCATGACATTCAGATAACTTTCATGGGAAGTCTCCAACTAACATTAAGGTAATGAGTTTTCTTCATGAAATATCCTTCTTTTTCTCATCTATCTAATATGCTTCAATACTATTGGTATACATTAGTCTTGTATGAGGCTTTAGCCCTATCCTCACATCCTAACAATTTTGGAGTTGTATCTTCATTTGGAGGGTCAAAGAAAAATAAAGCAATAGCTAATGTGAAGATCATCCCTCAAACAATTGAAAATATCACACTTGGATTATAACATAATCAATTTCTCACAAAATTATCTAATTTTTACTCAAGTGTACTTTAGAGGTCACCAAAATATAATTTTATCACCCTCCCAACGATTAGATCGCTCCCTAAAAATAACCATACCCTAGTTGGTATGATTCATCTGAGTTTGTTCAATACCATCAAGTTCCTAGGTATGACACCAAACATTGTATGCACCTAATACATGTGATTCATGATCACATAGATAGTGATAGCATCTACCTTGATAGGAAGAAGTGGGACTCTAACAAATCTATTGCTAAATCCAATCGTCAATTGCAAATCTACACAGAACCTTTTCCACCTCACTCTTCTAATTTTATTACCACTTCTTCTACCCCATCTAATGACATTACATATGTGAACATGGTATACATCACTATGATCTCCCCTCTAAGTCAAAAGGTCAAGATACTTGACATATATTTTATGCCAAACGACTTACCTTATTATGGAGAGTACTCTCCCCTCTACATTCCTATTCAATTCAAAGGTAATGTCGCCATTGGCATTATGATTGACCCTACCAATAGAGTCAATGTTATAATTGAGGAGACACTCTTCATTAATTTCATACATAGGGTGAGGTATGATGAGTGTAAGGCTACCATCTGTACACTTGATGGTTTCTTTATTTCTCCTCTCAAATCCATCTCCTTGTCGATCCTTGTGGAACCTAAGACTGTCTCTACAATATTTGTTGTGATACCTAAATAAGACTTATTCAGAGTGAATCTAGGAATTTTGGCTAGTTTCCATGAATGAAGTCACTTATGTTATCCATAAGTGTCTAAATTTTCCTCATTAGGACACTGTGCAAACTATCCAGGATGCTATATACAAGCCACTAGTGTCATGTTGGGATTCTCTCTTGACCATTTATGGCCTACTCCCATATGACCCCTACTACCTTGGAATATTTTTTGTATAAATTATATTATAAATATAAGAATGGGGGCTTAGCATCTGATCCAATTTCACCCATTTCCTCCTCTTCTATAATCCCTTTCTATCCTACTCATGCATGATAGCATTATTCATCCTTTGGATGGTCTTCTTCATTGAGGGATAAGGATAAGCACATCCCCCTAAGTAGACCTCCCAATTATTCTAAGACCTCACAAATTTCAACACTACCTTCTATTCTTTCGATTATTCCTAACACAGGAAAATAAAATACCCCTACATTATCAAAGTTGAAGTCCCATGTCTTTGAGCTTCCAATTTGTCCTAACATTACCTTTCCCTACTATGTATGGTAAGGGTGAGAAATCTTATTTGATTAGTCCTTCGCATGTATCTCTTATATCTCGAGCCCCAAGGGTTCCTCTTATTCCTCCTCCTATCCAAAAAGAACAAAGAGGAAATGTGTTCATGGTTGAGGTTAAGGATCTTGCACCCCTGATATCTCATTTCCTTCCTATGGAGCATGTTCTTCCATCAATGATGGATACAAAATCAACTTCATATATTGTCTCGACATCTTCTCAATCCCCTGTTCCTAGTCCCCATCTTCATCAAAATCAACTTGTGTGAGAGTGTAAGTGTCATCGCCACACGATGGTGAGGGAACTTGATGCCACACAAAAGATCAAAGATAAGTCTTATGTTTCAGCTCCTAAGTCTTCTTTTGTTTCCACTCCTATATTTCACTTACTCCTAACTCCTTCAAGAGATGTAGATGAACCTCACCCCAAAAGAGTGTAGGTACTCATTGTGCCTTCTCTAAAATTGACTCTTATTAGTTATTTTCCTAATGTTCATTATTGCAGCCCATAGGAATGCCCCATGCAAAGGTCATGTCTAGTGTGGCCCCGTCTACTCCTCCTACCTCTCAACACTCTAGCCTTCTCTCTAAGCACAAGTTGGAGAAAAATCTCATCCCCAAACCCTACCATAATAATTAAACTCCTTTAGTTCCTCTTTCTTCTTTTATTCTTATCATTGAGGAAATTCCTTCTTTCCTAAAGTTTGTCACTACTCTTCTGAAGGTTCACACTGAGGCTCCTATTCTTCCACAACCTACAATTCAGTCACCAAACTGCTCTTCAGAGAAGTGTATGTTTGACTCTCTAAATGATATTGTAGCTCTGTTAACAACTTTTACAAATTCATTGACACTCGACTTGTAAGAACTAGTAGATGGGGACATTGAAGTAGCCTCATCTTTATCACTTGCTACAAGTGATATTCCTCTTGCCACCTTAGTCATTGTTCCTTTTTTAGCTCAGCCTCCTTCCCCCTATGATCTAGATTGGGAGGAAGATCACTTGTTTGGAATGATCGAATAGAGAAGTACCCTTCATGTCTTTAGATTAGATTTTTCTTGTTTGTTTGTGTTCCCCTGTACTTGCTTGTATATGTTTATGGTCTCTCTTGGAGGACCCAAGATACCCTCGTATGTACTCGGATACAGGAGAGAAAATCTATCATATATTTCCTCTATGTGTATCATCATTCTTCTTTATTTTATATTTTGATTTTCAAAATTTGGGGATGAGGCAAAGCATTAGGGGCATTTAGGCCTTATTCAATGTTGACCCAAATTTTAAATTTTACTATGTCTTTATGTGCTCCTTCTTCATGATCTAAAATATTTGAGAATGTATTATGATGATTCATACATAGTTATACATAGATTTTATTGATATGAATCATACTAACCTCGAATACTAGGATCCCCTTGTCTCTCTTATGCATTTTTTTTATATTGTAGGTACCATGTGCTATTTGTTGCTAGATAGCACTCTTGTTGGCCTCCTACAATGATTTAAAAACTAGGCCTCTAAAACCATGATTTGGAGATTGGACATCTAACCTAAATAGTTATTTCAATTGTCATGAAGGTGCATTTATATTTTCAACCCAAGGACGTGAACTTGAAATGGATCAGCACAGTATGTGCACTAGGAACCCAAAGTAGTCATTTTCATTCTACAGCTAAGAAAGACACAATACTGAAAGTAAATTGCTTGGAAAGGAATAACATAAATTTTAAACATCAACCAATAACCACACTAAGCTTGAAATGTATGACAGAAATGAAAATTCGAACAACAAATAGAAAATTACTATGTCTACTTTGGTTGTAGGACTAGTCACATAATGGAATTCTAGTGGTTGTAGGAACAATCAATGCCAGATTCTTAACTAATTACTGAACAGAAAGTAACAACTAGGCTAAACTAAGCTGAGGATGGATTGCTCACCAGGTGGGCCCCCTTGGATGAGTATCCTCTACTACTAATGAAAAATTAGATGCTCAAACTTAGAACTTTATTTTATTCATCAAGAAATATAAGTACAAAAGAGTAGGATAATTGTATCACTAAAAACTAAGAATGCAAGTACAATATTAGATCACGCAACCTTATGAGAAGGGGAATTTGATCCTTATTTATACTACTAGCTAATCAAGGTGGTCAAATCCATGAACTAGGAGGATGCCATTTTAGGGAAATCAGAGAAAGTGGAGCAGCAGTGGTTACTCATGCATGGAATCTAGTCAGACATGTAGGTCCAAATGCAAATTTAGCACACCAATAACACCTGCATTTGCTCAATAGCATTAAAGTCAACTATAAGGTAGTTACATTTAATTTGCATGGGGAATCTCCTTTTGTTGTCCTCCTTTGACCTTTGAATGATTATCTAGCTAGACATTATGGTGCATGCCCAGCTAGAGGTGTCTTTCTCAATTTAGCATCCTCAAATTATATTTGTATGGAAATGTTAGCATGCACAATAATTGCATATCTATAACTAACTTAAAGAAAATTCATTAACCGCATGCAGAATTACTATAGATAGTCCAAATAGCATGCCAATGCCATTAAATATTTGAAAAAATAAGAATAAGCCCAAGGTCTATAGTTTTGGGGGAATATCATAAAAAAGTATCAACACTTAACATCAAGGTCCATGACAACTTCAGAAAATAATTCATAAATTCTACCCAAAATTAGACCATAAACTAGGCTCATCACCCCCCCAACCTAAGGTTTTGTTAGTCCTCCAGTAGGGGAAGAGTTATTCTTCTGCTTGGTCAATGGTCTAAAATTTGTAACTGACAATTGTCCTACATCAGTGTTTGTTGTCTGTGAATCAGGGTCCCAATAGAATCCTCCCAATCTATCCAATTTGTTCCATTGTTGCCTCTCTGTAGCAATATCATAGTGGTAGAACCCGAAGTTTGGTACAGGCCACATCATATTAGGTGGCTAAAAGTCAAGGGAAGTCAAAATCGTCCCTTCATTTTGTCAATCTATATATATCTATCAATTCTTTTGAGTTTTGCAGCATAGTTCTAGATTGAATGAGGCTCAACTTGTTTTATCTCATCAGTTAGGTTGTTCTTTGTGAGAGGTATCTCTTCACAGTTTCCTCTTTTTCTTTTGTTGTATATTCACTGTAAACTTCTTCTATCCAAGGTATAATCCTATCACCATAGCTAGGTCTAAAAATCATTTTGTGTCATTCCCTAAAAACATCCCTTGGATTCCTTGATTCAGCCCTGATGGCCAGAGGGATGTTCGATTCCATTTGCTTATAAGCCCCATATTGTTGTCCCCAACTGATCTCATTTTGTACCCAAGACATAAATTCCCTTAATTGGACATCTCTAGCATACAGTAGTGGATTTCAATCATAGTCTTGAGTCATAGCATAATTATGCAAATAAAACTCACACAACAAATTCTTCATTTCAGGGGAAGCAATTTGATAAGCATTCAAAAATTCAACAGGACTCTCAATAGAAGGGTTCAAACCTGAGACAATTCTTCCCAGCTTAAAAGAAAGATATTTATCCTTCAAATACAGAGCATAGACCCTTGGAGGGGACCTACACTCTAAAATTTTTGGTACTCAGGCTACTATAACATCCACATTCTTCTTCAAGGTGGCAATCTTTGCATCCTTGTCTTCAATCTCCTCATCTTTCTTTTGAATTTCCCTCTTCAATATGTTCTTCTTCTCTCTACATTCATCTTCCCTTCTTTTCATCTCTTTCCATAAATGCATAGCTACCATGTGCATTGAAAAATCAGGGGAGTTATGTACTCCTACCAGCATTCTTGACAATGCTTTCTCTTCATATAGTACTAACTACAAGGATTTAGGTTGTTTAGTCAATTTTGGTTGCAAGGGTACTAACTATTCTTGTTTTTGTTGTTGTTCTAGGGACTCTTGTTGTAGGACCTTATGCTACAGGATCTCTTGCTGAAGGAAATTCTGAGTTTCCTCATACCCTTGATTCTCCACTTTTTTTGCAATGTTAGCAAGATCTGCCAATGTTATGTTTGTTGCCATCTTAAATACATCCTCTTCCTCAACATGTACATGCCCTATTGGAGCTTATGTGTCCCCCTATGATATTTCTCTTGACTTATGGTTTTCCTACAGAGGTGTAACAAAGGTTGGCCCAGCTGTTCTTGATTTTTTGGGAGGGCTTTCATGTTTTTCTTTGGCTACAGGATGAACAGTGTCATCCTTTCTCTTCTTAGAGCTTGGCACCTCTTTTTTTGTTAGCTTCTTTTTAGCTTTTCCTTTTCCTTTTCCTGCTTCTCTCTTTTATGCCCTAGTTCTCATTAGGGTGCTAAGGGGAACATCATCATCAAAATCCAAGGAAGAGCTTTCTTTTCATCCTACATCTCTCTTTCATCGTGATGATGATTCACATAGTGTGATTCGAAACGTTGATGCAAAAAACAAGACAGTCAAATCTAGAAAAATCTCTAGCTTATTATTATGGACTGTGGAAATCTAATGTCTTTGATCTTTCTTTTTCTAAGTGCTCTATTTCAGAAGAACTAATTTCTATGGTTTCTTTTGTTGCAAGAGGGTTTGTACTAGGGCCTTCACCAGAGGTTGAAGCACCAAGGGTGGCTTTAGTTGTGCTCAATCTCCTACTAGACCTACGAGGTTGAGATAAAACCCTAGGTTGTAAGTGCTCAGGTCTAATTTAATCATTTTTAATGAATTCTTCCCGGTTCATTCCAGACATATCATGCAAAGGCTTCTCAACTAGCAATTTAATCAGACAATGGTGGGAAATGGAATTGTCCCTACCTTTATGAGCCTCAATCACCATGATTGAAAGAAGGTTGCATAGCACGTTCAGCACATTCATCCTCCTCCCATGCCTCGTGTGATTCAGGAGTTTAAAATGAATGGAATGTAGATTTGAAATGCGACCTTCATATGTGATATATTTTATGATGTAAACAACTATCTACTTCCATGGCTTGGGTAGAGACATTCTCCTCACCCATTGTTTATATATGCTCAATGGAGGGTCACTCGGTTTTGTAAATTTGTCCCTACCTAATCTGGCATCTCTGGAAACAGGGTAATCTTCATCATCAGTAAGTAAACCTGTAACTTCTACAATTATTTCTTTGGTAGCCAATGCTTCCAACCCTTTTACTATGGCTTTCCCTTCAAACAATGTCTAGGTGAATTCTAGTGCAAGGTCTTCATCAAAACCATCCAGCTTCATGAAATAATCTAACCATCCATGGTTCTTGAATTTAGCTAGGTAGCATCCTACAGTAATACATTGTGCATCATGGGTTCATTTTGAATTAACCCACCTCCCATCGTCTGCAATAAAACAATCACTCTGCAGTTTCCTTCTTGCAATTCTCATCTAAAAACCAAATTCACCTTTTTGCAACACTTGCTAAATTTCCAATGTCGATGTTGACTGAATTTTCCCTTTCTTACCTTTTGCTTGCAACTTGAGATTATGACAGGGTCAATAATGGCAAGGAAGGAGTAATAAATGAAAGCTATGATGGAGAGAAATGGTGGTGGTAGTTGGTGTCACCTCACAAATGTGAGTCATCCTCTCACTCATATTTCAAGTTGGCTCAATTCAAATTTTGCTGACATAGACCAACATAGATTGACACGTGGCCAAAGTATTCGCTTCTTTTCCTCCCCCCAACCTAAATTTGGGAATGTGTCCTTGCATGCAAATAATGATGATTTGACAGGGGCAAGGAATAATGGCATGCTATGGTGAACGTCCATATTAATGTGCAACAATTAAATGAATGCACTAAAAGACAATTAAGATATAACAATTAATGCACACATACCTAAATGTGTGGAGGATTCATTGCAAAGATTGTGGAGAAAGTATTGTTCGCCTTTTTAGGAAATAAGTTGAGCAATTAATGAAATGAGGTGAAATGAGGTGAAGTGGAATGAAGTGATGTGATGGAAGAAAGAGAAAGGGGAAGATGGATGGGCGGATGGGTGGATGGGTGGATGGGTGAAGAAATATACTTCCACAAAAGTGGAAGTCTTTATTATGACAATTAAATACCTTAATTATATAGAAGAAGGGACACTAGGTCCACTTCCTTTAGCTGCAGAAAGCTCAAGTGTAGCATGTTGAGTGAATTGCTACAAGAACTCCTCCTTGGAAGTTGGCTTGTGGTATAATCTAAGGTGATGACCATTGAAAAGCAACTTGAATTTGACTGGGTCAATAGTAGTGAGTTGCACAGTACCATTAGGGAATACTTCAACAACCTCATATGGTCATAGCCATCTTTTCTACAACTTTCTAGTGTATACACCTAAAAGCAATTATCACCTTTAATTAATTAAATACTAGCTATTTGATTAATATTTCAACTACATATAAATAAATGCTCAATTTATTTATATTTTTCACACTTCTCTAATTCTCCAAAATCTAAAACACTTTCTTCTAAATTAATTAAATAAAAAAAGGTTCCCTAAACTTGTTTTATTTAATTAAACTTCATTAAATCCAATTAGGAATTAGAGCACATTTCAATAGCTTTTTGTGTGCCACCTCATCAAGGTCACATGAAAATAAATAACTCTAATTTTTAATTAGAATTATCCTCCACCAATTTCAAAAAGAACATGGTCTTTCCTTCCCACACTTCCACCAATTTCAAAAATCAAATGGTCTTTCCTTCCCACATTTCCACCAATTTCAAAAAGCACATGGTCTTTTTTTCCCACACTTCCACCAATTTGGGAGCACATGATTTATTCCTCTAACACTTGAATCTTCCATCCAAATGGCATGTTTCCCATTGGTCAAGATATTCTTCCACACACATGGCATGGTCTTTTCTTCCCACACTTCCACCAATTTTGGAAGCACATGGTCTTCTCTTCCCACACTTGAATCTTCCATCCAAATGGAATGTTTCCCATTGGTCAAGAGATTCTTCCACACACATGGAATGTTTTATTTGGTCAAGTGGACAACATCATGATTCTCTTCATCTTCACCATTCATTTTTCTTATTTGAATCTGGACCGTTGATTAATGCCACCTCACTATATGCTTGGAGAAGGCTACAAATACAACCCTTGGGCTTTGTATTTGGCATCCATATTTGAAGTAGATTTATTATGTAGGTTTATCATTGGAGCTTGGATCATTCTTGGAGTCTTATAGATAGTTTTTATATCATGTTTTGCATCATGTTTACATCTTAGATTAACATATTACATCATAGTTGCATTTTATGTCCCATCTTGCATCATAGTTGCATTTTAGATTAGTTCATTTTAAGTTTTCATTTGAGCATATGTAGAATCATGCATAGAATCATATAGATCACTAACATAGTATCCACCTCCGCTTGTTCATTTATCATCACCATCATCCTTCACTCATCATAGCCTTCATCATCATTGTTTGCACATAGTTTCATGTAGGCATTAGATTAGCTTGCATGTTGAATACTAATCTTATTTCTAAAGTGTAATTCTAATAGCATTTGTACACATAGAAATCTAAGGGCCAAAAAGGTTAAAAAAAATCATTTAAGAATAGAGGACAATGAGACGTTCTTGGAAGATTTATCTTTATTGCAACTTAGAATAGTTTACTTTGCTTTGAATCTTTCAATATAAATCATTTCATTAAGTTTTGTGTTGATACTAACTTTGAAAATTTTACACACACACAAAATGGCGCCCATTGTGGGGCCTTGCTCCATTTATTACTAACATTCTTGAAAATTTATGTTCGCAGCTTCAAACGTGAGCCTTTTGGAGCCTCTTGCACCCGTTTTGGAGCCTTTTTCACTGGTTTTGGTGCCTTTTGCAATTTCCCTATTTTTCACTAAATCTGAAGGCTAATATTTTGTGTTTTTTTTTTGTAGGTTTCCCAAAAAAAGAATCAAAGAAATTCTTATCAAACTTTTGACATATTGTAGGGGTTGGAAGTGATTTACTTGTTTCCTTTTGGTTAAGTTACGAACATAGCTTAATTAAAAGGTTAATGAACACCATGTTTCCTTTTGGTTAAGTTAGGAACATAGCTTAATTAAAAGATTAATGAACCCCATGTTTGTTGTGCATGATGGATGGTAGGCATATACTTTCACCTTAACTGGGTAATCAAAAAGCTAGACCCATTCACCTTTTGTGTGCGAGTGTGAGTGGAGAATATGGTATGTGTTCTCTCTTTATTCATGTGGAATAAAGATTGATCAAACTATGGGTATACTTGCTTGATTTTTTTAATCGTAGAGGGCCTACCTTGTGGGAAAAATTAATCACCCAAGGGAATGACCCAACTGGTAACACGCTAAAGCCAAGCGCATTTCTAGTTGGTATACACATGCGGATACTAGAACAAAGGCCAGTATCATGTAGTTGGTTTCGACTAGAAGGGAAACAATGTTCTCTTGCTACATGGTTCAATCCCTACAAATGGAAAGTCCTTACTAAAACCCTTGTAGTTTGGCCAAATCCTTTATCTATTCTTTGGTGCAACAACAATCATTGAGAAGGCATCCACATTCTTGCAATTCTTAGTAGAGACAAAAAATATGTCATGGGAGATTCATGGGTATTAGTGCTTGGTTGCGCCAAGAAATGAGTGTCATGGAGAGGAGCCAGTGGGGTCAAGCATCTAGTCATCCATTAAGAATAAGTGTGGTTGGGGTAAAACCCACATCGAATCCAAAAGAATACAGTCTTTCACAACCTCAGGATTGTACATTGCTCAATATGTCTTTATCAAAGTATTTTCAAAACAAACAAAATGTCACATATCAGAAGTGAAAACCCTAATTTAGAATTGAATTTAGTGAAACAACCAAGTCTCCCATTGAAAAATTAGGAAAACCAAGCAAATTTTCAAAGAAACTTTCAAAAAACCAAGTCTGAACCTATTTTGGCACCTTATGTCTCTATTTTTGTGCCTTTTGCACATTTTGTGGCACTTTTTGCACATTATGTGGTGCCTTTTGTCTTTATTTTGGTGCCTTTTGTAGAACACGAAATAGTGACTTAGGTTCATCTCTTTCCTAATAGTCAGTCTCATCTTGGGAATCCTCAGCAGTGTTCAACCATTCCTTAGGTAAAACGGGGTTTGAACATGTGTATTACCAAATGATTTCACTAAAGATCAAAATTCAAAAACCAAATTCCAAACCTCTTAGTCCAAAAAAACACCAAAAATTTCAATCCAAACTTTACGACTTTAGATAAAGGTTAACCTTTAATTTCGACAAAAGAACTTGCAAGAACAATCCCAAATTATACATGTATCTTGTATAGGAAGAAAATTTCTCTCTGGTTTCACACTTTGAACCCAAAATTGCAAAATTTTCTCAAGTCCAAGATCATTCCTTAGGTACTTTAGAGTCTAAGCTTGTTAAAATTGACCTCTACAAGTGGAATTTTTTAGCCTAAACCAAGATCTAACATCACAAAGTACCAACATCATCAAATTTATCACACCTTTGATTATTAAGCATAGTTTCATCATAAGGATTTTTCATCCTTTCATCATGAAATGAAGCTATATAATCAAAACCAACTTAGTCTCATTATAATTTTTCATTCTATTTGACCTAGTTGTAATCCTTGGTACATTTCCAAAACCTAGATCAAAGTTTAGACAAAACTATAACACTTGTATGCTCGTTCAAACAAGGTTACAAAAAAAAAAGCTCAAGGAAAAAGGACTTGAAAATCACAACATGAAGATCCCAACATTGAAACCCCAACCATTGAAGCCTCGAACATTGAAATCCAAAACATTGAAACTTTGACCATTGAGACTCAAAATGCTGAAACTCAAAACAATGAAACACAAAACACCATGGCGAAGGCTAAAGAGAATCCTTGTCATGGACTCAACAACACTGATGAGGAAGAAATAACCAAAGAAGATATCAAACATGTTGAACAAGACCCCAATTTCCACAAGTGTTTAGAAAATATTTTTGAAAGGAATGGGGAAAAATACCTCCTTATGCTGGCCAAACAAGGTGCCAAATTACAAGAAGACTTTGACGCACGAATCAATTGAAAGCACCGCCCAAAAATCTTGAAAACAATCCTGAACAGTAGTTGCTCTAACTCAACAAAGGAAGAACCTTCAATAAAAAATCCTTGATATCCAAAGAGGGACTTCAAAATGATACTTGATCCAAGACATTTGTCCTTATCCATTTGATCAAATTATCCACATGATACCCTTTCCTAAGCATTGTGAATTCCCAAAGTATGACAAATACAATGGAAAAATTGATCTGATAGACCATGTAAGGGAATTTACGACCATGAGTCTTGAATTTGTGTATGAGGAAACATATTTGATGATATTATTCCCAAAAATCTTAGGTGCACATAGTCTTGAATGGTTCTCCAAACTCACCTCACCAATTAACACCTTTGAGGAATTAGTCAACTAGTTCATCTCTCAATATTCATATAACATCCAACATGACATCACCATGAAAGATATTTGTAACTTGAAACAAAAGAAGGGTGAATCATTCCTTGTATTCTTGCAAAAATGGAGAATGTTATTTGCATGATGCTCTCACCCCGTACCCAAAAAGGAAAAGATAGAAATATTTATTGGCAACCTCAATGATTAGATGAGTTATATATTGGAATTGCAATGTCCCCCAACCTTCAAAAAATTGATTGAAAATGGTATTAAAATTGAAGAGGCCTTATTCAAGAGAGGAGTCATCAAGATATACAATTAAATCAACTCATCAAACTCTAACAATTACGATAGTGGTGACAAACCCAAGTTTTGGCAAAGAAACAAGAACGTTGGAAACAACGATGGTGTAGTTGAAACTCAAAATGCAAAACCTGTATTCAATCTAACTGTAGCCATTGCCAAAACTAACCAGAATAACAATCCCCTCAATAATCAAAGCAACAATCAAAGCAACAATCAAAGCAACAATCAAAGAAACAACCAAGGTAACAACCAAGGCAACAACCAAAATTTCAACCAAGGAAACAATCAAGGTAATGTTGGATCTAGCACACCATCATATCGAACGTCCATAAATTGAAGGAGGTTCACCCCTTTGGGACAATCATTAGAATCAGCATTGAAGGAACTTATCGAAGCTAAAGTCATAATGCTACTAGAGGTAAGAAATTGGGAACCACAAGTTAAACCCCTGTGGTGGAATGAGTCCCACTTTTGTGATTTTCACTGCAACAAGGGACATAAAACCAATGAATGCATGCAGTTGAAACACTTGATACAAGATCTGATTGACAACAAAACAATATTTGTAGAAGGACTCCATACAAATAATGATCATGGGGCATTCAAGAACCCTCTACCAAAATATGAGAAAGGAGAGTACTCGTCATCAAATAACAAGGGAAAAAACATAAACTATATCTATGACACCACCATTTTTCATATTGAGGTGGTTAATGATGCAACTCATGACACATTAGATCTTATTGCAAATGATAACTCAACCAACGATAACACCATTGAACATGAACAAGATATCATTGCAATTGAAAATCATCACCATAATGTCAACACTACCTCACATCAAATCAATGTTATCAAAATCAGAGAACAACACAACAACACACTCATCAATACAATCACACGAGGACAATAATATAGTGGATTAGTTATAGAAGATGCCCGCACAAATATCCATATTAGAACTTCTCAAGATTTCACTTGCTCACAAGGAAATCTTGGAACAAGCTCTAGTTGCCACAAAGTACCAAACAATCTAAAAAAATTCCAATTCCAGGCTATGGTAGGACATTTGACTACACTACATTGCTTATCCTTTTCTGAACATGATGATGTGTATATCAATCATCCCCACAATGTTGCTCTACACATTGAGGTCCTAATCCATAAACACCACCTTAAACATGTCCTAATAGATGAAGAAGTTGGCCTGAATATCTATACTTTGAAACTTGTCTGTGCACTAGGCTATTTAGAAAATGTTATTGATCCTAGAAGGAAAATCACAATAAAAGCATATGATGATGAGGAGATATCTTCACAAGGGCTAATAGTGCTACCTATTAAAGTGGGACTAGTTGTCTGAGATATAGTATGCCAAGTACTAGACAAGGACCTAACCTACAACATACTCTTTGGAAGACCTTGGATTCACGACATGCAAGCAGTACCATCCACATATCACCAGTGTTTGAAGTTCCCATTCAATGGGCAGGAAATCACTATTGCAACTGATTCAAACAACCCCCAATATTGTAACACCCTCAAGACTACTCAAGATACTTTTGTTCCACACAACACGGAAGTTCCAATTCAGATTTTATCAAATGATGGGAAGCAACTAAATGCCTTGTCAAAGTGGGTTGAGAAAAAGGACAAAACAAATGATAAGGATATTGGTGATGCCAATCCCTCAAGTGAAGAAAGTACATCAAATCCTACTTCACAAAATTAGGAAATTCAACTTGAATCCTTATCAAATCAAGTGACCAAGATCCAATTGAAAGACAAAGGCATGGGGGAATACTCATTTCAGCAATCCTTATGCTTGTCACAACTATCCTCTTCTCCAAAGTCATATGGATAGCCATCAACATCAAGAAAACAATCATCACAACCCACCACACTGTCTGATGGAACCTTTGTAAGAGCAGGAAATTTAGTAAATGATTCAGATGACAAGGAGGTTTTAAATTGGTTGTACAAAGATGAAGAATCATCACAAACATCCACTTCAAGTGTAAAGACAGATCAGTATGGGAAAGGGAAGACAATCATGGAAAAGATGGGATATGAGGGAAAAGGTCCTATCAGTAAAAGGAAAGAAGGCATCATAGAACCAATCCAACCTATCACCATGCAAGTCAAAGATAAAATAGGACTGGGGTATAGAGAAGAATACAAAGAAGAAACCAAACAAGTTGAAAGAATCCTACAACTACAAGCTAGTGACACTCATGAAATCGATTCAAATGAGTATGAATGGGATTCATTATCTAAAGAGTCTTTTCATGATAAGGAAATTTATGTAGTCCAAAAGTATACACCCATATGTGAGGAGGGTCAAAGTTCTACACATTGATGATTCCAGTGAGGACAATTAGACTTGAAGTGAAACGGATAATTGAGAGGAGAGTTACAATATAGACATCGATATTTCTATTGGACAATCTAAAAAAATCACCATCAGGACTCTTACTGCATCTGAATTTATCCAATCCAATGACTCCTTACCCCTGACTAGTACATCCTCAACTAATGGATTAGGAACAAATTGAGCCATCTGATAGCTCTCTCTTTTCAAATGACGAAGCCATTGTTAACTTCCTCTGTTCCACCAATCCCACAACAAATTTCACCATTGAACATCATAATGAAGCTTCCAACCAGGACAATGTCAAATTTTCTAGTTGCAAAATGAATAATACAGGGAATAGATCTGATGGTTAAAACCATTTAATGGCAGTATCAGATCTAGAAAAAGTAAAAACAAAGAGTGTATCCAATAGTGAAAACCTCTCTGAGACACTAAACGATGCAAGATTTGATACACTCCCCAAACACTTTCAAGAATGATCAAAAATATTGGTTGAACCCACCCAATCTATCAATATCAAAAATGAAGAAACAATGAAGATTGTCCATCTAGCAGAATCCTTGAAAGATCAAGAAAAACCAGACTTTATCAAATTCTTCCCAGAAAGGAAAATCAACTTTTCCTAGTCTTATGCTGACATGTTAGGGATTGATCCAAAACTCATCATGCATCACCTATCTCTACCAGCAGGAGTAAACCCGGTCAAAAAAAAATTAAGGAAAATGCATCCCCACATTGCCATATTGGTCAAATTTGAATTGAATAAGTTATTAGATGTGGTATTTATTAGACCTATCAACTATGCATAGTGGATCTCTAGCATCGTACCTGTTTCCAAGCTAGACAAAACCATCAGAATCTGCATAGATTTCGGAGATCTCAATAAAGCTTACCCAAAAGATGGCTTTCCCCTACCTAATATCAACATCATTGTGGACTTTACTATTTCCCGTGAAATTATCTCACTTATGGATGGATTTTCAGGGTATAATCAAATCAAAATATCCTGAAGATCAAGATAAAATTGCCTTCACATGTCCTTGGGGAACCTTTTGTTGGAATGTCATGCCATTCGGATTGAAAAATGTTGGAGCCACATATCAAAGAGAAATGACCACCATCTTTCATGACATGATGCACACTTTTATGGAAGACTATGTAGATGATCTATTGGAAAAATCATACACTAGAGAAGGACAGCTAGAGATCTTAGATAAGATTTTCACCAAACTAGAGAATTTTAATGTGAGACTAAATCCTAAGAAATGTGTATTCAATGTAACATCAGCTAAAATTTTGGGATACATTGTGTTGGCTAAAAGCATTCTGGTAGACCCTACAAAGGTCAAAGCTATCATGGAGATGCCTCCTCCTAAAAACATCAGCCAACTCAGATCCTTGCAAGGAATATTTTAATCTATCTAGAGATTTATTGTGCAACTGGTAGACAAGACCCATCCTTTCAACCACTTGCTCCATAAGAATGTATCTTTTTGATGGGATGAGAAATATGAAGGCTCCTTCAATCAATTAAAAAAATATCTAATGAGTCCACCTGTCTTGTTACCACCAGAAGAAGGAAAGCCACTTTTATTATACATAGCAACAATTGAAATATCATCAGGAGCCTTGTTAGCACAAGAGGATTCAACATGAAAAGAAAGGAAAATATATTACATCAGCAGAACCTTAAATGGCTATGAGATCAATTACACCTTCATTGAAAAGGCTTGTCTAGCAGTAGTGTTTGCTACCCAACAATTGTGATACTACATGCTTACCCATATCATCAAATTGATAGCCAATATAGATCCACTGAAATACCTTCTAAGCAAAGCTAATCTGACTGGAAGAATAGCCAAGTTGGTCATGATATTAAGTGAATTTTACATCCAATATTTTGATAGGAAGGCAATCAAAGGACAAGTTGTTGTGGATTAGTTAGCTAAAGCACTATCGCAAGACAATCATCCCATGAACATTGAGTTTCCAAATTTTGATGTCCTAATAGTGTCCACACAACAATGGGTCTTATATTTTGATGGTTCTTATACACAACATGGATCAGGAGATGGAATTTTGTTTATCTCGCCACAAGGACACACCATTCCAAGTCTTATAGATTGATTTTCCCTTGCACCAACAACATAGCCAAACATGAAGCCTTGATCATTGGAATCAAAGTAGCAGTTGAGTGGAAGATCACAGAGTTACATGTCTATGGGGATTCACAACTAGTCATTAACAAGGTAAACAATGACTATCAAACAAAGGATGACAATTTGATACCTTACAAAAGAAGGTTGATGACTTCAAAAATTAATTTGGTGGAAATAAGATTTGAGAAAATTCCTCGAAATGACAACAAAGTCGTTGATTCCATGGCGACCATTGCTTCTCTCTTGCAGATTCTAGAGAAACCAACCTGTTACGAGTTCATGGTGGAACAATTGTTCAACCCATCTTATGACAACCCTAAGTCCCAAGTTATCTACCATCTAGCCAAGGTTGACACTTCCCTCTATAAAAAAATCTATGCATACCTAAAAGATAACACCCTTCCTCTTGACCTATCTCGTAATCAAAAATGAAACTTCATTCGCCAAACCGCTTGACACACCCTTATCACGGATGTCCTTTACTGATGAGGTCTTGATGGAGCTTTCCTTGATGTCTAAAACGTGATGATTTTGAAACAGCTTTACGAGAAGTACATGAAGGTTTTTGTGGCACTCATTCAAGTGGTTTAACCCTAGCTAAAAAAATCCTTCATTTGGGATATTATTGGCTGACTATGGAGAAGGATTCATTTCAATTTGTCAGGAAATGCCAAAAGTGGCAAATTCGTGGCAATCTCATCCATGCACCAATGCAAGAACTTCACCCTTTTGCATCAACATGGCCCTTTTTTTAGTGGGGATTGGACCTCGTAGGCAAGATTCATCCATCTTCGTCCAATGGATACAAGTTCATTATTACAGCTACTGAGTATTTCACAAAATGGATCAAAGTTGTGCCTCTAACTACCATCACAGGAAAACGAATCTCATCTTTCATCCTAAACTACATCATTTCTCAGTATGACATCCCTCAGTCCATCATCACTAATAATGGACAACCTTTCAAAAATCAAGACATTGAAGAACTTTGTGAGAAATTTCATATCCAACATCGGTTTTCTATACACTATTATTCTCAAGGCAATGCCCAAGTAGAGGCCTCAAACAAGACTCTCCTAAAGATCTTAAAGAAAATCGTCAATGATGTTGGACATGACTGGCATGTACAACTGAACGCTACTCTATGGGCTTACAAAACTACTATTTTTATCCCGACGAGAGCTACACCTTATGCTCTATTCTATGGCTCAGAATCCATTCTACCCATTGAGGTTGAACTACCATCACTCTGAATGTCACTAAAAGGAATCATTTCAAATGAGGATCACAAGGTGTCTAGGTTACAAGAATTGGAACTCTTGGATGAGCATCGTCAGCATGCAATAGATCACCTAAAGGAATATCAATAAAGGATATCTAGAAGCTACAACCACATATTCAAGCCTAGAACATTTCAGGTTGGTGATTTAGTCTTGAAAGAGAACCCCCACAATCAACAAGATTGACATAAGGGGAAATTTGAACCAAACTAGCTAGGTCCCTTTTTCATTGTCTCAGCCTTCAGATCAGGAGCATATCAATTGTCTACACCAGAATGGGATTTGTTTGATGAACCCCTCAATAGCCTGTATCTCAAAAAGTTTTACACTTGAATCATCTAGTGCATCAGAAAAAGGTCCTAAAAAAATGGTTTCCTTGATGAAAACATAGCAAACAGGTGTCTTGGCAACAACAAAAAAATCAGTAAAAGAGAAAAATATACAAAAAAAAGTGAAAAATCAAAAAATAAATAAAATCTAAAAAAGTGCAATAAAAACAAGTAGTGAAAACCTGGCAATAGGCACTATTTGTGATAGGTTAGCTTTTCCATCAATTTGAGCATGTCAACCAATCAACTTTTCCATTTGCTTTCACCATCCACCTGCCTATCCTTTGAAAAGCATCATGTACATATCCTAGAATCATGGTCATGTCTCACCATAGACTAGGGGAAAAAAATTGAACTCACTGGGGGCAACAAAATTTGAGCTTGAACCAATAGACAAACAATAGGAAGACAAACATAGCAAAAACAATGATTAAAACACAACCCAACATTGAACATCAATCATCATCAGAAATGCATCAAACATCCATATCATATCAAAATCCAAAAAAGGTCAAAAATTCAATCAAAAAGCCAAAAACAGAGTCATCTTGTCGAACTACATTGTCTCTGAGCTTAAACATGGGCAAGTCTAATCTTTGATCAGCCCCCAAGACACCCTAGGTCAAGTCCTTTAGTGGTTCATTGTAATTAGTTCTCATCTCTTGTTTGTTCATATCTTAGTCCTGTAAATTGATTAAATCAGTCGAACTATGTGGTCTCTGTGTGTATAACGTAGGCAAGGCTAATCTTTGATCAGCCCTCGAGGCCCCTAAGATAGGTCTTTAGGTTAGGTTCTTGGTCAAAATCTCAGAAAATACCTAAAAATTGAAAAACCCCAAAAACATTAGAAAATTTGACATAAAATCAAATCAAAAGGATGATGCTCTTCTAAATCATGGGTTATCATGATTAAACAAAAATGTTCAATTATCGTACTTTGATTTTTTCTATCATATCTCGAGAGCCCCTCAATGATGTATCGAACTAGAGGAGCTAGGAAAGAGTATGAATTTTCTTTGTCTGTTGTCTATGAGTTGATCATTATTACTGTGCAAATTGTTGTGATATGTGCACTACAAAGTATCACTAATGACATTCCAAATTTACATAGGAAAAGGGTTAACTCTTGCCTATTTATGTAAGCAATACTCAGGTCATCTCGGTTTAATTATACTTAGATGCTTGTGTTAACTTGCACTATCAAACATCATGGAAGTAGTACTTAAGTCATCATGGTCTAAATATACCATTGATTCTTGTACTCACTTTCAAAATTCTAAAGGCCCAATGATGATGAAAAGCACAACAAATTGGCTATTACGAATGACAACATTTGCATACAAGATTTGCATGTTTGGAGTAGATTTTATCCATGTTAGTTTTCATCTATATTTATGGCATTTCCAAACCTTCAACAATGATATTATCTCTTTCCTTAAGGGATTGAGTACACTTGGAATTACCAAAAACACATCATTTTCATAGAGTTACACATCACTTGCAAAACATTCTCATTTAGTTGCATATCACTTGCATCAAAAAACATTACAACATCATTCATCCATCCATGCATTACATCAATATTTGCATTAAAAAATGCAAAAAGAAGTGCATTTCATCTCACTTGCATGATCAAATATCATCTCATTCATTATTAATGGATTAAGAAATTGATCCATTAAAAAGATTGAAAGACATAGCCAACAGAGTAAGATTTCCAAGAAGAAAAAGTTGTTGAAAGGCATGATTGATTAACAAGGATATAATTCCCTTTATGAACATCTAAAACCAGTAGTGGAGATGATTTTTTTATTACTCAAATCCAAGAATGATAAAGGACTTAAACATCACATGTCATTTGCATAATCACATCCATCTCACATAGCATAAAACATCATCCATAAAAGCATATTAACTCATCAACCATGCATTATCATATCATAATTGCATACATCCCACAAATAATTCATCACATAAGCATCATGATTGCATAATCATAATAATCATCATGATCATCATCATATAAACATAAAACATCATCATTTCATCCATCATACATACATTCATTGCATCATTTATTTGCATCAGAAAAGTACAAAAACATCAAATACATCACATTTCATTAGCATAATAGGATCCATCGCATCCATAATATAGACATCATTCATAAACATCATAGAATCATAACATATCAGTTGCATCATCATTTACATCCATAGCATATCATATCATCATCATATAGAACATCACATAGCATCATAAAATAGAAATCAAATGCATCCATCATAATCATCATGATCATCATCATATGAACATCATAGTCGCATAGATCAATCATCATCACCGCATATCATATAACCTCAAAATCATAATGTCAAGTGTACAAGGATATCCAAATATCAAGAGGTACATAACAAATGTCTCAACTGAATCAATGTATACATCAAGTCTCATACATCATCAAGTCTTAGTATATTCATCAATCCTATACTAGGTTATATCAATCAATCAAAGAAGTCAAACCACATAGCCCAATCAAATTTGGACCCACCTACACCAGATGCAAAAATCCTCCTATGATCAATAATGTATCGCAAATCAACAATCTTATCAATCAATTCAACCTCGCCTATCATGAGGTTCGTCAATCAATTTAACCTCGCCTATCATGAGGTTCATCAATCAATGCATCTCGCCTATCATGAGGTCAATCAATCAAACTATCATTGATCCTCACCTATCATGAGGTCAATCATCAATCTATCATTGATCCTCGCCTATCATGAGGTTCATCAATCAAATCAACCTTGCTTATCATGAGGTTCAATCAATCCAACCTTGCCTATCATGAGGTCAATTATCATCATCCTATCATTGTATCTCACCTATCATAAGATCAATGGACATCTAATCTATCAACATCATCAATCATCATCAACACAAAGGTTGAACATGATCATCAAACATGAAACACAAGGAGGAAACATAAGGCATCAATTAATCAATTAATCAATCTAGCAGGCTCAATCTTCTTTTTCGAGAGATAAATCATGTATGTTATCATGGTATCATTGGTTTAACATTGGATCATCATCACATCATTACAACATCATCACACAATCATCAAATCATCGACAAATCATCAAAATTCTAAACTTCACTGATTTATCTCTCAAGGGGGCATATATCCATCAGTACTTGAAAATCAATGTCTAGGGCATCGTCTGGGGCATCAAAAACTTTTTTGAGCATCAATATCAACTTTTTCTTTGAGGCCACATGTAAACACATTACTTCAAAGAGGATAAAAATGTATATACCTAAAAATGGTCATCACCTTTAATTAATTAAATACTAGCTATTTGATTAATACTTCAACTACATATAAATAAATGCTCAATTTATTTATATTTTTCACACTTCTCTAATTCTCCAAAATCTAAAACACTTTCTTATAAATTAATTAAATAAACAAGGCTCCCTAAACTTGTTTTATTTAATTAAACTTCATTAAATCCAATTAGGAATTAGAGCACATTTCTATAACTTTTTATGTGCCACCTCATCAAGGTCACATGAAAATAAATAACTCTAAATTTTAATTAGAATTATCCTCCACCAATTTCAAAAGTCACATGGTCTTTCCTTCCCACACTTCCACCAATTTCAAAAAGCACGTGGTCTTTCCTTCCCACACTTCCACCAATTTCAAAAAGCACATGGTCTTTTCTTCCCACACTTCCACCAACTTTGGAGCACATATTTATTCCTCCCACACTTGAATCTTCCATCCAAATTGCATGTTTCCCATCGGTCAAGAGGTTCTTCCACACACATGGCATGGTCTTTTCTTCCCACACTTCCACCAATTTTGGAGCACATGATTTATTCTTCCCACACTTTGACCAATTTCGGAAGTACATGGTCTTCTCTTCCCACACTTGAACCTTCCATCCAAATGGCATGTTTCCCATTGGTCAAGAGATTCTTCCACACACATGGCATGTTTTCTTTGGTCAAGGGGACAACATCATGATTCTCTTCATCTTCACCATCCATTTTTCTTATTCAAATTTGGACCGTAGATTAATGCCACCTCACTATATGCTTGGAAAAGGCTATAAATACAACCCTTGGGCTTTATATTTAGAATCCACATTTGAAGTAGAGTTATTATGCAAGTTTATCATTGGAGCTTGGAGCATTCTTGGAGTCTTATATATAGTTTTTATATCATTTTTTGCATCATTTTTACATCTTAGATTAACATATTGCATCATAGTTGCATTTTAGATTAGTTAATTTTAAGTTTTCATTTGAGCATATGTAGAATCATGCATAGAATCATATAGATCAGTACCATAGTATCCACCTCCACTTGTTCATTTATCATCAACATCATCCTTCACTCATCATAGCTTTCATCATCATTTTTTGCACATAGTTTCATGTAGGCATTAGATTAGCTTGCATGTTGAATACTAATCTCATTTCTTAAGTGTCATTCTAACAACCTTTGTGCATATAGAGATCTGAGGTCCAAAAAGGTTTAAAAGAATCATTTAAGAATAGAGGGCAATCAGATGTTCTTGGAATATTTATCTTTATTGCAACTTAGAATAGTTTACTTTGCTTTGAATCTTTCAATATAAATCATTTCATTAAGGTTTGTGTTGATACTAACTTTGCACATTTCATGCACACACATCCAACATTGTCTTGATATCCAAAAACATAAAGCAAGGTCTAGTCTCCTGGTTGGAATTTATTGTCCTTGATAAATTTATCGTGCCACCTGATTCTTTGATTCTACACTACCTTTGTGTGATGCAAGGCTGCTCTCCTCATCTCATCCAAAGCATTCAGCTATAGGATTTTTTCTCTTTGTGCCTCAAAGATATCCATCCCCAAGTCTACTACAATCCTAAGAGTCTTATGTTCAAACTCAATAAGCATCATGGTTGTCTTTCCATACAACAACTCAAATGGAGTGAAGCTTGTAGTTGTTTTCCAAGTAGTTCTATAGGCCTAAACAACTTATGGTAATCTATTTTCCCAATCATTTATGTGGATAGCTATGGTTTTTGGTCAGAATATCTTCAATTTCTATGTTGGTCACCTCAACTTGACCATTGGCCTAGGGGTGATAAGGATTAGACTTCCTATGTCTTATGTTGTACTCATTAACTATTAATGCAACAAGGTTTGATGTGAATTGAGTCCCTTGATCAGTCACTATCTCTCTTGGAACTCCATACCTTGTGAAAATATCCTCATAAATAAATTTTTCAACCTTTTATCTCTTGCATGCTTCATGGCCTTAACTTCTACCCACTTAGTTACATAATAAGTGCAAACTAAGATATAAAACTTACCATTTGATGGAGGGTCAATGGGTCATACAAAATCTAGTCCCCATTAGTCAAATGGAGTGATTACTACTTGAGGTAAAAGTGGCACCTCATCAAATTTGGTTGGTCTACCCATTCTTTGACATCTATCACATTTTCTTGTATACCTTCATGTAGCCTTGTGGAGTATTGGCTAGTAATATCCTATGTTTAAAATTTTCATTGTTGTCCTCTTGAATGCAAAATTTCCTCCACATGGTCCATTGTGGCATTCATGCAAAATTTCATGTCTCATCTTCTCTCACACATCTCCTCATGACATGGTCTAGTCTAGTATAAAACAAATATCCAGCAATCCATGAGAAAGGAAAATATTTTTCAATGAGCTCCCTTCTCTCTTTTGGAGAGAAGTGAGGAGGAACTCTACCTATGACCAGATAGTTAGCTATGCCAGCATACTAGGGTGTTTGTACAGTGATGGAGAATATATTCTTATTAGGAAAATATTCATCTATGGCTTGATTATCCCCTAGTGTAGTTAGTCTTGAAAGAAAAACTGCAACAACATTGGCCTTCCCTGGTTTATCCACAATGGTTATGTCAAACTCTTGCATCAACAATAACCATCTTGTTAGCCTACCTATGATCAGAGGTTTATTCATGAGATATCTAATGGCCACATGATCAATGTGCACAAAGATTTGGTAGCTTTTATGTAATGCTTGAATTTGTTTAGGGCATAGATCACTGCTAGCATTTCTTTCTCTGTCATTGTATAGTTGAATTTAGGTCCTTGCAAATTTTTGCTGACAAAATAAATGACATTTTCAATAGCTCCTTCTTTTTGTCCTAAAACTAATCCTATGGAATAATCCAATGCATCTGTATGGATATGGAAAGGAATCTCCCAATTAGGTCTTTTTAGTATAGGAGTATGATTCAAGGCTACCTTCAAATCAAAAAATGCCTTATCAGAATCTTTAGTCCACTGGAATTCAGTATCTTTAGTGAGGGTATACAATGTTGTTGCTATTTTGCTAAAATCCTTGATGAAATTCCTATAATATCTTGCATGGCCCAAGAAACTCCTAACATCCTTTTTTTGGCAGGCGTGGAGAGATTTGTGATTACCTCAATCTTTGTAGGATCTACTTGAATTCCTTTGTGAGAGATGTAGTGTCTAAGAACTACACCTTCATGCATCATCATGAAGCACTTTTCACTATTTAAAGAGAGATTTTGATCTTCATATCTCTGTAGGACTTTCCTAAGACTCTCCAATGCTTCATTTAAATTACCACCATAGGTGATGAAATCATCTTTATAAATTTCCATGCAATCATGAGAAATGTCTAAAAATATGCTAATGACTATCCTCTGAAAAGTTGCAGGTGCATTGCATAAGTCGAATGGGAGTACTGAGTAAGCATAGGTCCCCCATGGATAGGTAAAGGTGGTATTTTCCTAGTCCTTTGGTGCAATTTGGATCTGGTTGTAGCCGTTGAACCCATCTAGAAAAGAAAAGTATTACTTTCCTACAAGTGAGTCCAAAACTTGATCTATGAAAGGTAAAGGAAAATGGTCCTTGGTGATAGCATTAATTTCCTTGTAATCAATGCAAATCACCATTCCCCTCCTTTTTTAGGCATAATCACTAATGGATACACCCACTGGATATCTGAAATGGGGTAAATAAATCCTGCATCTAGCAATTTCTGCAGTTCTCCTTTGACAATTTATCTCAGTGTAGGGTTAATTCTTCTTTGTGGCTACCTCATTGGGGTGCAATCATCTCCGATGTAAATTCTGTGAGTACAAAGCCTAGTGTCCAATCCCTTCATCTCATGATAGTCCCACACAAATGCATGTTAATGGGTCCTCAATAAGTTTTCCAATAACAATTGTTATTCTTCACTTAGTTTGTTGTTAACATTTTGATACCTTCCTTCTGAAACCTATACTTTTGTGGTTTACTCTATCATAGTTGTTTCATTGACACATGGTACCTTTAGTCCATATGGCAGCAATGTATGGGACATACCTGCTATTGTAGGAATTCTGGCTATAGGAAGAGTGGTTACAGGAAGAATGTTTGTAGGAATAGTGGTTGTAGGAAGAGTAGATAGAAGTGTCTTGATTGGAGCAACTAAATGAGAAGATGATGCTTCCTCCACTTCACAATGGTTCTGAATAATGTTATCCAATACTTCATCTTCATCTTGAATCTGCATGAAAGAGATTCTTCCTAGCATCATAAGTTGTGCCACAAAATTAACTTCTTTGTCCTCTTCACCAAAATGTGGCCATACGGGATTATCCTCATCATGGGATGGCTGAGCAGGAAGATAAAAACAAACCTTTTTAGTGCTCTTACCATCAAAAATGGTCATGTCACCTAAACGACATCCTATATATGCATCTACAGTTGCTAACCATGGCCTTCCAAGAATAATGGGATGTGTGCCTAGTGTAGCTTTAGGAGAAAGAATCATGAAGTCTGTTGGGTACTCTTAGGAGTCTAGAATTACCACAAGATCCTATACTATACCATCAGGCTTAACAGTAGAACTATTAGCAAGCTATAGGATAGTAGGAGTACATCTAATGCTTGTAACATTTAGTTTTTGTAGGATTTCCTTGTTCAATACATTTATTGTTGCCCCTAAATCAATCAGAGAATTCTTTACTTGAATCTCATTTATAACAACTACTACCACGGGACTACCTAGATAATTGTACTTAGGGATAGTCACTTTTCCAAGCATGATGTCAGCTAGTTGTCCCACCACATGAACTATAGTTGGAACTTTCTTTTTCATGCCTAGCTTCTTGAGGCATGCTTCTTTTATTTCCTTGCCATAGATTGGGACATCCTTTATGGCTTGGAATAGAGGTATCTAGACACATATATGCTTCAGCTGATCCAAGATGTCAAAAGTTGTGTCCTCTTTTTCTTCCTTTTTCTGGCAACTTACAATCTATGAGGAAATGGTGGTTCTTGTTCAGTCTGCTTGACTAGGACTGGTTCAGGATTTTTAGGTGCACTTGGTTGAATGGGATCATTCAGAGATTCATCTTCTACCTCCATAGGAAGCTCAGTGATAATGGGCTTGGAAGGGGCTGGTAAAGTAGTTCATGAATGCAAGTGGATGTCACTTACACTCATAGCATATGTAGGGAATAGATTTGAATCAACAAAGTATACAAGCTATTGTTGCAGTTTGTTATTTGGATTGGGTGTGGGCTAAACTAGTAGGTGAGTAGGTTTAGGTGCATTTGAGCTTGAATTAGTAGGTGGAGGCATTATAGCAGGTTGTTGGGGATGAGAAGGTGGTTTCATGTAACTGGTTGTCTGTGTAGGCCATTTTTGTCCTCCCCTCCATTGATTTGTTTATTTTCAATTTCCTGGAGGTGGTTGCCACTGGGGTGGAGATTTTTGAGGATTGGGTTAAGCATTTGGAGGGTCACCCCAAGGCTATGGTGGATATCCTCCATAACTAGATGGATATGGGGGATTCCATTGGTTACCAAATGAATAGGAATTGAAATATGGCCCAGCATAAGAGGGTGGATATGGTGGCATACCTTGTCTTGGAGCCCAAGGCCTCCTTTGTGCAACATAGTAGACTTGGTCTTCTTCAATTTGAATTATCTTGAACTTAGGTGCAATTTTCTTACTTCAATATTAGCTACCATCTTGCATCTGTAATCCTTCTTTTATCTGAAATGGGGGCAATACTCTGCCAACATTGCCTCTGCCTCCTCTAGTTTCTTCTTGGCCTGAAGTGTATCCAGCTGAATAGCTTGATTATTTATAATGTCTTGCTTGAAGTCTACTAGAAAATGAGTAATATCCATTCTTGAAACTCCACCGGTAGATGACTTACCCATGTAAAATTGGTAAGCTCTCCCTTTCTTTGAAGCTTCCCTAGAATAGTTTTGGCATATTTTCTTGATATCCTCCCAAGGGACTTGGGAGATATCTCCTCCTCCCATCAGGTCCAAGGCATCAGTATAGATGTCATTGATTCCTCTTAGGAAAAGAAACTTTTTTGAGTCTTCATTAATTGTATGGTGTGGAGATTTTGGTAGGAAAAAGAGAAACCTTGCAATATAATCCTTCAGGATCTCATCTTCCTTTTGTTGCATCCTAAAAATGTTGCCTCCTCTCATGTCATTGCCCCTACAATACTCCTTGTATTTCTCAAGGAACTTTGTCTTCATGTCCTCCTAGGTTTCCACAGTATCTCTTCCTAGGCTCATGAACCATCTTAACATAGATTGTTTCAAAGTGGTAGGAAATATCTTAAGCCTGTGGGCATCAATGGTATAGTCATAACTTTTGCAGAGTATGTCAAACTCAAACAAGAAGGTATCAGGATCTTCTATGACAACTCCATAAAACTTTGAGTGTTGAATCAGGGATATTTTTGATGCTTTCAACTTCATTCTAATGGGAAATGGGGAAAGGAAAAGTTGGTTGATTATATTTGTTTCTATTTGCATCACCCATGTCTGCTTAACGTAGTTCCAAAGCAAAGTGATTCTCAAGATAATTTTGTTCTTTAGAGGAAACTTCAGATCTAGTTAGATCAAGAAATGCATTAGCAAAGGGGTGTGGATCTTCTTCTTCTTCTCTTGGTATGTTATGATATTCAACTAGTTGGAATGGATTAGGATTGTTAGGAAGGAATCTCCCATAAGCATCCCTTCTCCTTCGTCTGTGCATGTAGTATCAACTCACTATCAGCCAGCTCACACAAAGAATTGGTAAACAATAAAGGGGTCGTTACTTCATAAATGAGCGGTATGCTAAGAAAAAATTTCAAAAACACTACAACAATAAAACTATCAATGACTCCAAATAACTTCCTAGTTTGACACCATCCCCAGCAATGGCGCCAAAAATGTTGGCCTCCTACAATGACTTAACAACTAAGCCTCTATAGTTGTGATTTA